>JUFY01022634.1:0-28667 GCA_001855655.1 Leptopilina clavipes
TTAACTCATTTTTTTCGAAAATTGAAAATTTTTGAAAAATTGATTTTTGGAAATAACTTTAAAAAAATATATTGACACCTATAGATATTTTTCCTTAATTTTGTAGATCTGTTCAAGACGCATCTTTTAAGCTGTTAGCGAACATGCCAGTGTAATTCTATCCAAAGTTATTGATGTTTGAAAAATTCGAAAGAAAAAGTTTTTTACCATAACTTTTACAAATTTTGAAAAACTTGAAAATATTTTTTTTCCTTTTATAGATCTTATTGAGACGCATCTTTTGACCCATTATTGAACATTCTACTGCCATGTTAGCGAAAATTATTCAAATTTTAAATAATTGAAATTTTACAATTTGGGACATTTTTTGGTTTTTCGTTATTAAATTGTAATCTTAATTTTAATATTTTGTAGTACTTTTTTAGCCGCTTTAAATACGTATCGATTGAGCTATTTTTGAACTTCATAGATCTAAAATTAACAAGTTATTGATATTTTGAAAAATTCGAAAAAAACGTTTTTGAACCATAACTTTTGAAAATATTTATATATTTGAAAATATTTTCTTTCTTTGTGTAGATCTTTTTAACACGCATCTTTTGACTCCTTATTGAACATACTACTGCAATTTTTGCAAAAATTATTGACATTGGAAAAATTCGAAAAAATCGTTTTTTGACTGTAATTTTCAAAAATATTCAAATACTGAAAAATATTTTTCTTTCCTTCTGTAGAACTTTTTAAGACTCATCTTTTGACTCATTATCGAACATTCTACTGCCATGTTAGCGAAAATTATTGACATTTTAAAAAATCGAAATTTGCAAATTTGGAACTTTTTGTAGTTTTTTGGTATTAAATTGTCATCGAAGTTTAAATATCTTGTTACCCTTTCTTAGCCGCTTTAAAGACGTATCGATTGAGCTATTTTTGAACTCCATACAATCGAAAATTAACAAGTTATTGATATTTCAAAAAAATCGGAATTTTTCCCAAAAAGGAAGTGTGTTTTTGACAATATTTTTTAAATTGATTAAATTTTAATGGATTACTATTTTAATGGATTACTATTTTAATGGATTACTACTTTAATGGATTTACTACTGAGTTCAGATGAGAGATATTTCGAATGACAGGAGATTTTACTCTATATTTATTCATGATCTAGTATGGGGAAATTTATACAAAATTCCCAAAAATAATTTCTCTTCGGTTTCCTTCTCCTCATCTGCGTTCGATCCTTCCGACTGACCTGAAAGAAAAATAATATTAACCATGTGAATCGAATTTTCCAAAAATTATTTCACCCATGAACTATGAACCCGGAAAAATAATATAGAAAAAATAGGAAAATCCTCTAAAAGTAAATTTCTCCCTAAAAAAAATGAATTCAAAAAAAAAAATCAATTCAAGTGTCAAAAAATTGACAAATGTAGAGGAACAGGAAAAAGTAAAAATCTGAAGAATTTAACGTCAGCGAAAAAAAAATAATGCGCTAATGAATAAAAAACCAATCACACGTGTCGAGAAATAAATAAAATCACCATATCAGACACGGATGCGCGTATTACCATCTCATCGAGGGTCAATGATTGTCCAATTCATTTCGTGATTACTTTAAAGAATAGTTTCCATATAGGCATTTCTCAAAGAGAGGTGCAACAATCTATAGATGTTCAATGATTACGTGACATGGTCGTTATTACCCCGCCAATGGCAAAAATGGCCCACCTTGCTCGCGATTATCGCTGAATTTTGAGATGTCAACGTCTCGTCGTTCATGAATACAAAATGAATTGCTCTTTGAAAAAAAAAATTTATTTCACCGGTTCACTGACCTCGAGAGACTCTTTGAATCCTCTCTCTCTCTCTCTCTCTCTCTCTCTTTCTCTTTCTCTTTCTCTTTCTCTTTCTATCGCGTACAAAAAAATTTGCAAATTCTTTTGTAGAATTAGCTCCATAATTCGGAACCAGCTATTGAATTTCTGTCACCTTCCATCTCACCTGTCTGCGGTGGGAAGTTGGTTTATTTCTGCGATGCTTTACATTATGGAATAGTTGTCGTCTCTGAATTGTCGTTCAATTTGGCTTTTAATTTTTTTAGTGTCTAGTGTATTTTTTCAGTTGTATTGAAATACGAAGGAGAAGGCGAAGAAAAAGAAGGAGAAGGTGAAGACAAAGAAGAAGAAGAAGAAAAAAAAGAAGAAAAAGAAGAAGAAGAAAAAGAAGAAGAAAAAGAAGAAGAAGAAAAAGAAGAAGAAAAAGAAGAAGGAAAAGAAGAAGAAGAAAAACAAGAAGAAGAAGGAAAAGAAGAAGAAAAAGAAGAAGAAAAAGAAGAAGAAGAAGAAGAAGAAGAAGAAGAAAAAGAAGAAGAAGAAGAAGAAGAAAAAGAGAAGAAGAAGAAGGAAAAGAAGAAGAAGAAGAAGAAGGAAAAGAAGAAGAAAAAGAAGAAGAAAAAGTAGAAGAAGAAGAATAAGAAGAAGAAAAAGAAGAAGAAAAAGAAGAAGAAGAAGAAGAAGAAGGAAAAGAAGAAGAAGAAGAAGAAGAAAAAGAAGAAAAACAAGAAGAAAAAGAAGAAGAAGAAGAAAGAAGGAGTAGAAAAGTCGGTGATTGTGCCTGTTATTTTAAAAAGGACAGTTACAAATGTTGTGTACTTAAAAAGGAGGACATTACGTTATTGGCATCGCAGTAGTCACGGGGTCGACGTGTATATATGTGCATTCGAAAAATAATTGTAAATCTGGGCCAAGTGTAGTGCAGGTTCACTAAACCAATGTAACATATAGACCGGTTTCCGCACTATCTTACCAGTATCGTTTATCATTTTTTCTATTATGGAGGAATATATTTTCCCTTTGGAATAATCCAAGTCACATGTTGAGAGAAGAAGTAAATCGTATCGGTGGCCTTAATCGGATTTCATAATGCCTTCCCTCCTCCTCCTCCCCTCACCCTCACCCGGGACGATGGGGAGACCAAGAGTGTCCCAGGTCGGGTCCCCGACGAAGAATTTCAGATGAAAGGATAACCGTTAAGCTGTATAATCGGTAGGCTGGACTTTCAGGATTCCGCGTGCTAAAAACCCCCCCATTCGATATTATTCCCAACAAAGAAACTTTTCCGTTCCACTTTATCGATAGGAGAGAATCGCCTTCTTTACCATTGCCTTCTTTTATCAATAAATGCGAATTTATTAATCAATTAGAAAATAAACGAGGCGGAAAATATTCCGGATGGAATAATGGATTATTGCCACTGATCAAATTTCCCCCCTCTGTGTCTCTCTCTCTCTCTCTCTCTCTCTCTCTTTTTGTCTGTCTCTTTCTCGATACCGAGAAAGAAAATTCAGAAACAATTTTTCCCGTTTGGTTTTTGGTTAATTTAACCTTGGCTCAGATTTTCAATAAAACCTTTTTAAAACACAAATTAAAAATCAAAATAAAAATTATTTTCCTATATTTCAGTTTGGTTCTTGGTAATTATTCATGGAAATTTATACAAAATTCCCCGAAAATAATCTTTGCAAGGTTCCTTGTCCTCTGCATTGAAACCTCCAATCTTGCGACTGACCTGAAACAAAAAAAAAAAAAAATTGTGACTGAATAAAATTTTTAAAAATAATCGTTATACGGACAGAGACAGAGTGAGAAAGAGAGAGAAAAAAAGGAAGAAAGAAAGAGAGAGAAAGAGAAAGAAAGAAAGAAAGAGAGAGAGAGAGAGAGAAAGAAAGAAAGAAAGAGAGAGAGAGAGAGAGAGAGAGAGAAAGAAAGAGAGAGAGAAAAAGAAAAGAGACAGTAGGTCGTGATACAAAGTTAAAAATGATTGTAATTTAACGTGTTCTCAAAATGCCGTGTGTACGTGCCAGGGTTTTCCAACCGAGTGTGTTTCGCACAGCCATTGAAATTCTCCGATCCCCACTGGCCTACCGATTTTTATCAAGTCCACCTCGACTCGCTATAACCGCGCGTTGTGAGAGCTCAAGTCGATAATCCGCATTCGGTATATCGAGTGTTCCGCGCACTTGCCAAGAATACGAAGTGGTGTGTGCTCTCCTACAGGAGGAGTTACGGATTTTCCTTATATACAAAAACGTTTCAAGCAAAAATCACGACTAAGCTGATAAAAATACCGAATCCGGAAAGATCAATCATTCTCCCATTTATTACACATTCGATCCGAATTCGACAATAATTCTACAGATTTTATATTTTTAATAATCTTTAAAAAACACCCAAGACAGTCTATTTGATACACAGAAACACTTACCTGGGGTCACAAATAACCCCAAAATTGTTTCACAGCTGGAAAGTTTCCATTTAAGGGAAAATAAGTTCAATATAGTGCAATTTCTTAGTTGTTTAATAAGGTACCGAATGGTGCTTTCCACTTTTTTGAAAAATTCGAAATTCCAGGGGGAAATTTGCAAAAGGAAACCAAAAAATAACTTTTTTTAACCTAAAAAATAGTGTAAATTAAATCACCGAAGTTTTTTAACACTTGATTTCTCACCCAGGATTTTTTACCCAAGATAAAAACCCCCTTCTAAATTACCCCTTTCTTTAGGGGGTGAAATTTTATTTCCCGTTTCAATCTCGTCAGTTTCTAAAAAAAAAAAAAAAAATTTACCAACACGAAAAGATCTAAAATACCCGCTGTTAAAAATTCTCTTAAACCTTTTGCGAAAACGATATAAATCATATGGCCCACCTGGAGCGACGCGTCCATCCACCTGTTCCCTGATATAATATATATCTTCACTTGTTATCATAAATAACAAGTGCAGAATTGATTATACCTCTTAAAGTGTCACTTGTCTTTACAAATTGAGTTCCCCTGCAAAACACTCCCAACAAATTACAAACTGCCTTTTTAAAAAAATTCCCATAACCATTAAACATTTTTTTTCTTCATAACCAAATGTATTACACAAGTAAATCGCGATTTCTATCAAAAATGATTCAATTAATAATTATGTTTTTTTATATTTATGTGACTAAATTAATAATTAAAAACATTTTATCTTTGTTTGAAGTATTTGCAAATTAATTACAATTGGACGATTTTATATTTAACACCTTTGATAACTAGAACCTAATTTCAACTATTGAGTTCGGATGATAAAACTTTTACTTTGTTTATTCATGATCTAGTATGGGGCAATTTATACAAAATTCCCAAAAATAATTTTTCTTCGGTTCCTTGTCCTCTGGATTGGAAACTCAATTGTCCTGAAACAAAAAAATATTAAATCATTATTTCTTAAATAAATTTTTACGAGAGCAGAAATGCTATTGTGGTGTTTAAAAAAATTTTCTGTTTTGACGTGATAAATAATTCAATGAAAACAAATATACTCGTAATTATAAGGGAAAGGAACAAAATAGACGTTGATTTATGAAAAAAAATGATGCGCACGAAAAAAAGAGAATTACCTATGGAAGCGATGAGAAGCAAGGGGGGAAAAAATGTGAGAATAAAATGAACATATGTAGCATTGACTTCTGGGAAACTTTGAGTACCGCAAGTGAAGGCCTCTTGGAATAAAATGCATTCACACGTTACATTGCACATATCCTGAAAGACAATGGCGTGAAAAGTACAGTTTAACAGCAGCATAGAGTCTCTCTCTCTCTCTTTTTTTTTGAGGTTTATCGTCATTTTTCTAACCAAGTTCAGTAGTTAACGATATGACTCGCTGTGTGACACTCACTGAATACGCGAACATCACCAATAGAAACATTCCAATGTAATAGAATTCCAGTATAATAGAATTTTACCCGCTGCAAATTTCTAAAAAAAAGAATTGACTGCGATGACTTTATTATAATTCTTCTATCAGTCTTAATACTTCTTTTTCTTCTTAAATGACAAATGGATTATTTGGTAGAGCAACTTTTTTTTAAATGCACTTTTCGGAAAGATGGACAGAAAACAAGACTAGATGGTCGACGGAATAGTTAAATACCTAGTAAGAGAGCGCCAGTTTACTATAGTGGCAAATTGCATTAACTAACCAAGAAGGAGGGGGAAGTAGTTTGTGAACGAACCTTTACAGGGCTGGCGGTAATTTAAATCCAAATGCGCCAATTGGGGAAATTGTCAATTTTTCCGCTACTTTTCAACCTTGCTAGATAAAATTTTCCACTTTGTCGCGACTACTCAAAAGTTGCAAGAGGAAATTTACGAAAATTCATCTAGCAGGGTTGGGTAGTTGAGAAAAAAAATTTGTGAATTTAACCAGTGGGAGATTTTGTAACTTATTGACAGCCCTTGTTCTTAAGGTCGATTCACAAGATCCAACCTTGCAAGACGACGAAAAAGGCATCTACCAGGGTTGGGTAGTTGACAAAAAAAATTTGGGAATTTAACCAGTGGCGGATTTTGTAACTTATTGACAGCACTTGTCCTTAAGGTCGATTCACAAGTTCCAACATTGCAAGCCGACGAAAATGACATCTAACAGGTTTGAATAGTTTACGAAAAAATAGGAAATATAACCAGTGAGATATTTAGTAACTTGCCTTGTGGTCAATTCATAAGTTTCAACCTTGCAAAACGTCAAAAATGGTATCTAGCAGGGTTGGGTAGTTGAAAAAAATGGGAATTTAAATTACCGTCAGCGTATTTATGGTCAGTTTACAAGTTTGGTATTTTTTTTCCCCTTGATTGAAATATTTATTTATTCTCGAAAAGATTAAGGTTTGTTTACAATGAATTGTTGGTGGGTATATATATATATTCAATTTTCTCAATCTTTCGCATAAGCAAACTGGCGGACGATACGCGTTACGCAGTTTATCTTACAAATCGGCGTTACAGATTGCCGCTTATCGACTTCCATATCGGGGGTAACTGAATTAACTTTCGTGTCGAACAAGCCAGACGTAGGAACTGGAGGTGTAAACGTAGCTTTATCCATGGATTAATCTCCATTATAGAAGCCCGGTTACTGCTCTAACGGTAAAATTTTCAATCGCGCCTAGAAGGTATATATACGAAGAAGCTGCAGGATGTTCCATAGTAGCTTCCAGGACGGTTAATTATGTTACACGCTTGGTAATTAGCTTCCAGCATCGCCAATGTCGCTACTCCTCCTCTCTCTCTCTCTCTCTCTCTCTCTTTCTCTCTCTCTCTCCCTGCTTTCATTTCGAATTTTATTTTTCCTTCTACCTCAAAACCCCTCCGGACTTTTACTAACAAACACCTCAGCTTCTGGTCCATTTGTCAATTTTTTTTCCCCGCTCTCATAATCTACAGCCATATGTTCATGTACATTATACTCGAGACATATTTATGCGAACCACATATCTGCAAGAAACATCCGCATTCTTCCAATTTTCCTACTCCCATTCATTAACATTCTTTATCAACTCTCTTGATTGAAAATAATTGAGAATAATTATTAATTTCCATAGGGAAATTTCATTTTAGCAGGGTTGGGTAGTTAGGGAAAAAAAATTTGGAATTTTAACCAATTTTGCGAGCTTGAAACTTGTGAATTGACCGTAAGGACCAGTACTGCGGTAAGTTATTAATTTTTTGTCAACTACCCAACCCTGCTAGTTGCCATTTTTATCGTCTTACAAGGTTGACACTTGTAAACTGACCATAAGTTACCAATTTTTTGCAAATTTTCGTCAACTACCCAACCCTGCTAGGTGCTATTTTCATCGTCTTGCAAGGCTGACACTTGTAAACTGACCATAAGAACAAGAGCTGCGGTAAATTATCTATTTTCTAATTTTTTTGTCAACTACCCAACCCTGCCAGATGCTATTTTCATCGTCTTGCAAGGCTGCCACTTGTAAACTGACCATAAGAACAAGAGCTGCGGTAAATTATCTATTTTCTAATTTTTCTTGTCAACTATCCAACCCTGCTAGATGACATTATTATCGTATTGCAAGGTTGTAAATTGTAAACTGACCATAAGGACAAGGTAATCGGAAAAAGGTTGGGTAGTTGACAAAAAAATTGGAATATTTCTTCTGCAGTTGCTGAAAGAAAACTTGTGAACTGACCATAAGGATAAGTGCTGTCGGTAAGTTACCAAATGCGTCACTGATTAAATTTTCAATAATAATTATTGTATGCAAAAACAAAAACAATAAAAGAAACAAAAAAAAACACTTTTCCTTGGTTGTGTAACGAAGGTGAAAAATTGGTGTCCTTCACACAGAGGAGACAAACTATGATTTAATAGCCACGGGGTATTTGTTAATCGGTTAGTTTGCCACAGGTACCAAAGTTCAGTCGCGTTCTAGGAAATGTACACGGGGACTCCAATCTAAGAACGATCAGAGGAGCCCGTTAGAGGAGTATCGTGAATCCGGAAAAATTGTCACTTAACGAGGGCCCATCGAGCGGGAGATCGTTAACCATTCGTCTCTCGAGTACCTGGTTCGAGCAAACATTTCCACGCAAAAGCAACTCGATCATGAATCCTCTCTGGGACTCTCTCTTTCTCTCTCTTTCTCTTTCTCTCTCTCTTTCTCTCTAGAGATAAATAATGAATAAATACACCATTACTAGTGGAGCAGATTACTATAACATATTTAATGGTTACCGGAAAATTAGTTTCCTGGAACAAAATAGAAAAAAAAATTTTCCTTCCCCCAAGGGTCAAATTTTTGCTATTTTCCTTTTTTTCAACTATTCAACCCTGCTAGATGACATTTTTATCGTATTACAAGGTTGTAAATTGTAAACTGACCATAAGGACAAGGTAATCTGAAAAAGGTTGGGTAGTTGACAAAAAAATTGGAATATTTCTAGGGCTGTTGCTGACAGAAAACTTGTGAACTGACCATAAGGAAATACCATAAGGAAATTTTTGCCATTTTTGCCCCCTTTGATTATTTTATGACAAATAATAGGAGTTCTGTAGTGAAGAAACGTGACCTGACCGGAGACTGGTGAATCAACGTCTCTTGTCTCAATGTGGGACTTACAGAAGTCGAAGGGAGAATTGAAGATCGTATCAGGGGGTAAGAACAACTCCACTGGGTGGCTTCGTGCCCCTAGTATCCGGTTCACTATTGCGGACATTATTTCCCTTCTTGTCCTCGCAACAAAAACATTTTTTTTTTCTGCTGCACCTCAAGCGCACGAAACTATTTTTCTTGTGAACTTTTCGGGAATCGTTGATGGTAACTTATCAAATGCGACACATTTTTTTCTCAACTACCCAACCTTGCTGTCACAAGTTACCAAAGGCGCCACGGGTTAAATTTACAATTTTTTTGTCCAAGTTTCGTCTAGCAGGGTTGGGTAGTTGGCAAAAAAAATTGGACCCAACCCTTGTAACTACCCAACCCTGCTAGACGAAACTTGGATAAATTTTGTCTCGCAGGGTTGGGTAGTTGACAAAAAAAGTGGAAAATTTCATCTAGTAAGGTTGAAAAATTGCTGAAAAAAAATGGAAATTTATCTATTGTCGCATTTGACAAGTGATGAGACGAAATTAAAAAATAAAAATTCATCTAGCAGGGTTGGTTTGTTAAAGAAAAAAATTTCAAACGTCTAGCATTTTTTTCAGCTACTGCCCAACCTTGATTGATAAAATTTTCCCCCTTTTTGTCAAGAACCCAACCCTGTTAAATGATTAATTTTCCTAAATTTTGTCACCCAAGGTTGGGTAGTCGACAAAAAAAGTGGAAAATTTCATCTAGCAAGGTTGAAAAATTGCACTGAAAAAAAAATTTATTTGATTCAAATAACCGATTACTTGTCTATTATCAAATAAATATTTATTTGTATCAAATAAACTTTATTTGAGTCAATTAAATGGTATTTGATTCAAATACAGAAATTATTGATTCAATTACAGTTTATTTGGTTCAAATAAAAATTATTTGGTTCAAGTAAATATTTATTTGATAATAGACAAGTAATCGGTTATTTGAATCAAATAAATTTTTTTTTCAGTGTGCAAAGAAAAAAAATGGAAATTTATCTACTGTCGCATTTGACAAGTGATGAGACGGAATTAAAAAATAAAAATTCATCTAGCAGGGTTGGGTAGTTGGGTTTGAAAAAAAGTTCAAACGTCTAGCATTTTTTTCAGCTACTGCCCAACCTTGATGGATAAAATTTTCCCTATTTTTTTTTCATCAACTACCTAACTTTGGTGAATCAAATTTTCTGGAAATTTTATTCAGCAAGGTTGGGTAGTTGAGGAAAAAAGAGTGTCGCATTTGAGAAGTTATTTGATATAAATTTCGTATCAATTTTTTTTAATTACATATCAGAAAACTCCTTCCACCGCGTTGGAAAATATAATTCAATTTCAGTCCGGTGAAGCAAAATAACGGCTTTTTGTCTATGACGAGTTTTTTTTTTTTTTTTTTTTGCACAGAACGAGTCTTTCTCGAGTTTTGCTGTGTGGATCTCGTTCCGCATGCTACTTGCATTGCTTGATACATTTCTTGTTCGAGGACCGTTAAAGCAGGCTTTTCACACTCACTCGGCTCGACCTTTACACTTTGGCGCCGGGATTCCAGAGTGAGAGAGATAAAAAGAGAGAGAGAGAGAGAGAGAGAGAGAGAGATTCAACCACTTCCAAATGACATCGATCATTTCTGAACTGGTTTTTAAATCTGTTACCAAGTCAGGCACGCGCGTTTCCCAAACAAGAAGAAGATCTGATCGATCTGCGATTGATCGAGAAAGGATAAGTCACGTTTGCTCAGTTTGACGACCTCACCTTCATGATGATGATGATCATCATCTTTTTCCTATTCCCTCGATCCTCTTATCCAGTCATTAAGCTTCTTTTGCCTCTCTTGGATGATACGGGATCCGCTACAAGAGAAGAAGTCCTCCTAAGGTTCTCCCAAGTACTCGAGACTTCCGCCATTCCGCAGGTGTACTCAACGCACCTGGCACATAAATCAATTGCAAAACCGACAATTTTATCTCCTTGAGACTTAGAAACTTTGGGATTATCCAGATAAATATTGCACAGCAGTAGTTTTTTTTTTACAAAAATAATATCTCTCTTGACAAAGGAAATAATTTACGAATTTTCTTCTTCCTCTATTTCAGAAAATTCTTCCTTTTTCTCTATTTTATGAATTTTTCTTTTTTCCTTTTTTACCTTATCCCATTTTTTACTTTTTCTCTCCCTTTCTGTCTCTTTCTCTTTCTCATTCTCATTCTCTTTCTCTTTCTCTTTCTCTTTCTCTTTCTCTTTCTCTTTCTCTTTCTCTTTCTCTTTCTCTTTCTCTTTCTCTTTCTCTTTCTCTTTCTCTTTCTCTCTCTTTCTCTCTCTGTCTCTTTTTTTCTGTCTTTTTCTCTCTTTCTCTTTCTCTTTCTCTTTCTCTCTCTTTCTCTCTCTTTCTCTCTCTGTCTCTTTTTTTCTGTCTTTTTCTCTCTTTCTCACTCTCTCTCTTTTTCTGTCTCTTTTTTTCTCTCTTTCTCTGTCTCTTTTTTTTTCTCTCTCTCTCTTTTTCTGTCCCTTTTTTTTCTTTCTCTCTCTCTTTTTTTCTCTCTTTCTCTCTTTCTCTCTCTTTTTCTGTCTCTTTCTTTCTCTTTCTCTCTCTTTTTCTGTCTCTTTTTTTCTCTCTTTCTCTCTCTTTTTCTGTCTCTTTTTTTCTCTCTTTCTCTCTCTTTTTCTGTCTCTTTTTCTCTCTCTCTCTCTCTTTCTCTGTCTCTTTTTTTCTCTCTTTCTCTCTTTCTCTCTCTTTTTCTGTCTCTTTTTTTCTCTCTCTCTCTTTTTCTCTCTCTCTCTCTTTTTCTCTCTCTTTCTTTCTCTTTCTCTCTCTTTTCCTGTCTCTTTTTTTCTCTCTTTCTCTCTCTTTTTCTGTCTCTTTCTCTCTCTCTCTCACTCTCTCTCTCTCTTTTTCTGTCTCTTTTTTTCTCTCTTTCTCTCTCTTTTTCTGTCTCTTTTTTTTTCTCTCTCTCTCTCTCTTTCTGTCTCTTTCTTTCTCTTTTTTTGTTTTTCCTTCTATTTTATTTGTAAAAATTCAAATAGTGGCACTATCTAGTAATTTTTCCCTATAAGTTTTAACGATACTTTATTAAGTAACTAAAGATTACTAAAACTCTAGTGACTTTTGTTACTTGAAATTAAACGAAAACTTACTAGAGTTTTGTCATTGTAGTACATATTTTGTTGTGTAACTAATTTTTCTAAAAGTCTAGTGATTTTTTCTTTTGTTAAAATAAAACGAAATTTTACTAGAGTTTCGTCACTCTAGTGACTGTTTTGTTAAGTATAACTAAACTTCCTAAGAGTCCAGTGACATTTATCGTTAAAATTAAAAGAAAATTTACTAGTTTCGTCACTCTAGTGACTGGTTTTGAGTGACAAAACTTCTAAAAAGTCTAGTGACTTTTATTCGTTAAAAATTTTAAAATTAAAATAAGTTACTAGATTCTTGACAATCCAGTAAACTTCGATTAAATAATAGTTTCTTTCGTTTTTTTAAAAACCTCTATTAGTTACTTTTTCCAAGATAGTTCCAAGATAGTTTGTAAAAAAAATTACTAGAGTTTCGTTTCACTTTTATTGAAAAATTTCCCCTTTATTCTCCTTTTCTATAAAGGAATTATATCAGTGAGAAACGAATGATATTTTTTGTGAATGGAGCAAAAAAAAAGGAACATGTAGAATTTTATGTTATGTTTGAAATTTGTTAATTTGCATAATAATAATAATAATAATAATTCCAAAAGCACTTGAGAGGGTCTCATGAGGCGTCAGGATATCACGGTTCGGATGATGGAAGTGTCCTGTTTGCTGAGGCGAATCCTCCTCGCTCACTAAGTGGTTGCTTATCCCAAAGGCTTTTGGATCGAAAGGACCCGCCGCCCACAAGGAAAGCTTCGCACGTTTAAAGCAAACTCGATAATATTCCAGGTCTTCTGTGTAAACCCCGAAGCAAATAGCGTTCCTTCTGTGTAAATAATACATCGTCAATAATACCATCAGAGAAATGAGATGAAAGAGAAAAGAGATGCACTTGCTCCCACGCATAACTCTCTTCTTCAACTTTCCTTTCTATTCGAAAAATTATTCCTTCCTTCACACTTTTTTTTTCTTTCATTCATTCATTCATTCTCTCTTTTTTCCATTTGCTTCTTGTGATACGAAAATTTTTCAAGTTCGATTTTTTTTTTATCGATTTTTAACTTTTTTATGTTCTTTGACCTCAGGATTCCAAAGGTGACATTTTTAAAAAAATTTCGTTTCGGGTATATTTTCAATACTATAAGAGCTAAAGGGGGGAATTTTTTTTTAAATTGTAGATCTCATTGGCGGGCAAATAATGAGAGTACTTTGAAACAAATTAATCAAGATTAACTCAATTTTTTCGAAATTTGAAAATTTTTGGAAAATACCGTTTTGAAGATAACTAAAAAAATATATTGACACCTATAGATTTTTTTTCTCTAATTTTTTAGATCTTTTCAAGACGCATCTTTTCAGCTATTAGCGAACATTCCACTGTAATTCTATCCAAAGTTATTGACATTTGAAAAATTTGTAAAAAACGTTTTTTAACGATAAAGTTAAAAAATGTTTAAAATTTTAGAATTATTTTTCTTTCCTTGTGTAGATATTTTTGAGACGCATCTTTTGATCCATTATTGAACATTCTACGGCAATGTTAGCGAAAATTATTGAAATTTAAAAAAATCGAAATTTGAAAATTTGGAACTTTTTGTAATTTTTTGGTATTAAATTGTCATCTAAATTTTAATATTTTGTATCTATTTTATAGGCACTTTGAAGACGTATCAAATGAGCTATTTTTTAACTTTATACAACGTAAAATTAACAAGTTATTGACAATTGAAAAATTCGAAGAAAAAGTTTTTTAACCATAACTTATCAAAATGTTGAAAAACTTGGAAATATTTTTCTTCCCTCGTGTAGATCTTTTTAAGACGCATCTTTTGAGCTATTATTGAACATTCTATTGCCATGTTAGAGAAAATTATTCACATTTTAAAAAATTGAAATTTGACAATTTGGGACTTTTTGTGGTTTTTTGGTATTAAATTGTAATTTAAATTTTAATATTTTGTACTCAATTGATAGGTACTTTAAATACGTATCGAATGACCTATTATTTTGACCTATTACTGCCATATTAGCGAAAATTATTCACATTTGAAGAAATTGAAAATTTGCAATTTGGTACTTTTTGTTCCTTTTCGGTATTAAATTGTCATCCAAGTTTCGAAATTCAGTATCCATTTGTTAGCCGCTTTCAAGACGTATCGATTGAGCTATTTTTTAACTTTATACGACTCAAAATTAACAAGTTATTGACAATTGAAAATTCGCAAAAAAAGTTTTTTTAACCATAAATTTTCAAAATGTTCAAAAACTTTGATTTTTTCTTCCTTTGTGTAGATCTTTTCGAAATGCATCTTTTGACCTATTATTGACCTATTATTTTGACCCATTACTGCCATATTAGCGAAAATTATTCACATTTTAAGAAATTGAAATTTTGCAATTTGGTACTTTTTCTTCCTTTTCGGTATTAAATTGTCATCTAAGTTTTTATATTTTGTATCAATTTTTAGCTTATCTATTTTTATCTATTTTTTAGTTTCGATTGATCAATCATAAGATCTAGTTCATCTCCGTATAAATTAAAATGACAAAAATCAATTTCGGACCCAGAATAAAATTGCAAAATGGAAATTTCTTTTTCCCTAATTTTAATCTGAAATCCAAACAGCAAATATCCAATTTTTGCCAATTTGAATTCAAATATTTTTATATAAAAAAGAAGTCACAGTTATGTACTTTATTTTCCCCTCATTAGATATATATATATATATATATTTGATTCGTAAAACCGTTATTTCTTTTTCCGGATTTCAACTATTTATAATCTTTTTAGTCCGTTAATTTACTTTTCTAATTTGATTTGCCTCATGAGATAAAATTTGACCTTTGTACCGCATCGGTGACCCTGAAAAATGAGAAGAATTTACATGCAGACAGTGTAACTATACCGAGCAGACTATGCGGTTAATGGTAATGAACTTTCGCGAGGCAAGGTCGACACAGCGATGATTTCATAACATGAAACGACTCTCCTGTACTTCACTCCGCACTCTCATCGTCGTCTTTTTCATCATATTATAAAAGCAAACCCGCAGGTGAACTCTCTTTCTCTTTACGGCGGCAAAATGCAACGACAACAGACGACTCTTATTCTCTCCTTCTCATTTTGCTCTCTTTTACAAACATCTTTATTTTCTTTTCACTCCCATGAGAAAGAGTGTGAAAATGAAACATTAACTTTCACACAGTAGATGTAAATTCCTCTTCCATACTTTTATGGAAAAATCCCGTGTTTAACAAGACGCGATTTCCTTCTCCTACTTGTGATCTTAATAACGGATCGTAAAAATTTTCCTTCTGGAGTAAATTTTTAATTGTGAGACAAAAAAAATTTGATTTTTAGGATTAGTTTTGATATGATTAGCTCAGATTTTCACATAAACCCATTTTCACAGAAGGGAAGAAAAATTCCTTTACTGAAAGAGTCGCCAGGAACAAAAGATACTGATCTGTTTAGGCAAATGGACAATTTTTAATTCTGGAAAAAAAATAATAGATTTCTAGGATTTCTAGTTTCTAGATTTCTAGTTTCTAGATTTCTAGTTGATTTGATTAGCTCAGATTTTCACATAAACCCATTTTCACAGAAGGGAAGAAAAATTCCTTTACTGAAAGAGTCGCCAGGAACAAAAGATACTGATCTGTTTAGGCAAATGAACAATTTTTAATTCTGGAAAAAAAATAATAGATTTCTAGGATTTCTAGTTTCTAGATTTCTAGTTTCTAGATTTCTAGTTTCTAGATTTCTAGTTTCTAGATGTCTAGTTGATTTGATTAGCTCAGATTTTCACATAAACCCATTTTCACAGAAGGAAAAAAATTCCCTTACTGAAAGAATCGAACGATATTGATCTGTCCAGGCCATTGTTGCCTTTTGGGACGGAAGAGGATGTAATTCGATTGCGTTCGTCAAAAACAAACACGCTCATCTTCTCCACTCGGTATGTAGTCCATCAGTCATACCGTTAACTATTGTATACCGATTTGTTCTCTTTCGATCAATAATAATAACAAAACGAGTCTTTTTTATCCGCATCTAATTTCCCACATAGAAATTTCTCAATTCCTTCTTCATCGAAGAATAAAAGCCGCACAGTAATTTCTGAATCCTGGTTTTCAATATTCCCGATCGATTATTACTTAACGGTAGGAAAAAATCTCTTTTTGGTTGTGATAAATAATCCTTCGTCTCTCTGATTTCTTTGGATCGTGAAAAAATCTTCAGAAATTCTCCATACCTATCAGGAACAGAAAAAAGGAAATAGAGATTATTAATAGTTATCGCAAATTGCCTTCTCCACAATAGTGATGATGATGATGATGATGATAATCAAAGGTGTTGCAAAACGCTTTGTACGATTACGTGCAAAACTGCGTAACGTGGAGGCATGCAGGTCGGAGAGTCGTCATGGAACACGAGTCACGATGGTCCCCATTCACTGGAGAGTCCGCTGTTCTCCGTACAATTCAATTTCCTTGTAAACCGTCTGCACCTCCCATATGGAATGCTGATTCCGCTTCAATATCCTCTCTCCTGGAAATTAAATATTAGAAGGAAGAATTATTTAATTGTCATCATCATGTCATCAGTATAAACAAAAATGGTAGTTTTTCCATGACCAGTTGATTTGCTTAGCTCAGATTTTCACATAAACCCATTTTCACCGAAGGGAATTAGAAATGGAAGACCATTTTCAAAAGGGACGTGGAAGATCAACACTCGTCGTGTTTCCTGATCATGGTGCATTTTCGGGAACAATTGAAACCAACTTCTGTGCACGACACTTGAATCCAACTTGAATCCTCCCCACGGGAAGGGGGGAATGAAAGGGGGGAATTGTTGGAAAATGGCGAAAGGAGATAGGGAGGATTCCTGGTCCATACAATTCGTTTCTAGGGTGAGAGAGACTATCTAGGGTGAGATGGAGTGTTAATGAGAATTCGCCCATGTACACGTTCGTGCCATATGACGCTTTGACTCATTTCGTTTGTCGAGTCAGAAGCAGTTTCCACTCCCCCTTCAAACCAAACATAGTGCTGTAATTACGAATGATAAACGTCTCTGAGGGTACATTCACTTCTTCTCCACCACTGATCATCATCATCATCATCTTCCACACGCAAACAGAAACAAAAAAATCCTTCCAATTAGAGAATTCTCCTTTTCTTTTTCCTTTCAAAATCGATTGCTAATAAAACATTTCTTTCTGTTACAGCGCCAGTATACGATCAAGATACGACACAAGTTGCAGAATACGATGGAGGTGGGTTTTATTTTAAGCAAAGATTGCTTTCTTTTCTCGCTAAGAAACCGTTAGTCGAATAAGTATATCGAACGATTATATCAAACGATTGTATCAAATTATATCAAATTATTTCAAATTTTCCAGGTGCAACAGGTTGCTACTATAATTTTCAACATTATCAGGAAGGAGCACGAATTATAACGAATGAACCATGTTTGAATTGTACGTGTCATAATCGAATGCTGATGTGTTACCTGCGAGTGTGTCCGTTCACAAAGGCAATTGGTCAGGATTGTATTGTTGAGAAACGTCCCGATCAATGTTGTCCAGTGATAACATGTCCCGAAGTTCCGGTTCAATTGCTGACATCAACGACAAATAATCCCTCGGGTTCGGGAACTGATCTTGGATTTCCGGACAATTATGGCTGCAACATTAATAATCGCTTTTATGCCGATGGAGTTCAACTTCCAATTGACTACAGTAATCCATGTGAACTCTGCTACTGCATCAGGAATAAGACAACGTGCGTGATACAGGAATGCACCCTTCGAGTCGCCGGTTGTAGGCCAATTTACCAACCTGGAATTTGTTGTCCCGTGAAATACAATTGTGGTAAGTTGTTCGAAAATCGATTAAACGTGACACAATTCTAAATAAATTAAATACTGACTGACTATACTCTGCTAATAATACTAATACTCTGCTAATGCTTAGGAATCTTATCGAGATTAAATGTAGGAGAAAAATAATTTCTTTTTTAGGATTAGTTGATTAGCTCAGATTTTCACATAAACCCATTTTCAAAGAAGGAAAAAAAATTCTTTTAGGGAAGAAAATAGAAAGATGGAAATAGATAGAAAAATAATTTGTTTTTTAGGATTAGTTGATTAGCTCAGATTTTCACATAAACCCATTTTCAAAGAAGAAAAAAAAATTCTTTTACTGAAGAAAATAGAAAGATAGAAATAGATAGAAAAATAATTTTTTTTAGGATTAGTTGATTAGCTCAGATTTTCACATAAACCCATTTTCAAAGAAGGAAAAAAAATTCTTTTAGGGAAGAAAATAGAAAGATGGAAATAGAAACAAATGCTATTGATCTGCGTCTGTTGGTGTATTTGAAAAGAGAAGATTGTATTTAGAAAAGTGGAATAATAGATAGAGGGAGTAAAAAAATAATTCTTACAGATTATGATGAAATAACGGAGACGACAATTGGACCTACACCTGGTTTATTGATGACCACAACAATTGCACCTCACATTGGCAGTCGACAATGTTCTCACGAGGGTAAATTGTATGATGAGGGAAATTTCATTTCATCGACACATCCTTGCACGCACTGTTATTGCTTCGGTGGTGATATTGCCTGCGCTGTTCAAGACTGCGGTACGCCAATGAAGACCCATGGGAAGAATTGCACTGCTCTTCCTCCTCCCGAGGGAGAATGTTGCCCGACCACGTATCAATGCGGTAGGAAATCAATTTCTTCTTCTAGATTCCAATCAATCAAACTATTATTGTTCCAAGTTCCTTGATTCACAATACTATAGATACATTTTTTTTGCTACATATTCTCATTTACTTTCAGAGAACGACTTCCAAACGGAACCTGGAAGTTTGGGTTTGGAAACAACAGTGGAAACCGATACGCAAACTGTCACGGAAAAGACCGATGATAAATTCCCTGGAGCTGATAATGAAGTTCCCGAGGA
Source organism: Leptopilina clavipes (assembly GCA_001855655.1). Classification (NCBI taxonomy): domain Eukaryota; kingdom Metazoa; phylum Arthropoda; class Insecta; order Hymenoptera; family Figitidae; genus Leptopilina; species Leptopilina clavipes. The sequence continues at coordinate 19,056 of JUFY01022634.1, forward strand.
TCATGAATTCAGGACGACGGAAAGTACAACAGGGGAGAAGAGTGAGGACGTGACACCTTTGGAGAAGGTTGAGACACCGAAGTTTGAGGACTCTACCCAAGTTGAACCAGAGCAAACCCAAACAATTGGGGAACTGGAATCAAAAACAGAGGGAACTGAAGTGACTGAAAGTAAAAAGGAATCGTCACCAATTCCTGAAATTCCGTCCCGTGGGGGAGAAGAAGCTGGAATAGAGGAAAAATACCAAACGACAGTGAGTGCTGCGACGGAGAAATCGGAAAGTGTAACGGAAGTGGAAACATCTTCTGATCAGACCGAAAGTAGCGTACAAACGACTCCGGAGAGCAAAGTCATCCAAACTGAAACAACCGATTCTGATGTTAAATCAGAATCAGAATCAGGCGCAACAATTGCAGGAACTGAACAGGAAACGGATGTTTCGGCGACGGAAAAACCGACACTTCCTACGCAGGGACCATCGGGAATTCCGCTACCGGTGAGAAGGCCGGAAAACAAAAAGGATGACAATGTTAATCAGGTGGAAATTGGTGATGGTTATGGACCAACTGGACGTCCAGAGGGACATACCGATAGTCATGTAACGGAAACAAATGAATTTGGTCCAACTACTTTTGTACCGACAACTTATCTACCTCCATATCAGACGGACGAAACACTTGGAATAACGGAGAAGGGAATTACTGGCGAAATGGAAAGGACGGAAGTACCTGTTGAGGAAGGTACAATTAGGGGTGAAGGTGAGACCAAGGTGACGATGATTCCTGAGGAGGGAGAGGTGACTAAAGCGGTTAGTAGTCCTGTGGAATCTACGGAAGGTGCTAAGGACACTGGGGAACCTAAGGAAACTAGTGAGGTAACTGAGGAACCAAAGGAACATAAGGAAAGTGGAGAAACTCCTAAGGAAACAAGTGAGGAACCTAAGGAACCTAAGGAAAGTAGTGAAACTCCTAAGGAAACTGGTGAGGAAACGGAGGAACCTAAGGAAAGTAGCGAAAGTCCTAAGGAGACGGAAGAACCTAAGGAAAGTAGCGAAAGTCCTAAGGAGACGGAAGAACCTAAGGAAAGTAGTGAAACTCCTACGGAGAGGGAAGAAACTAGTGCGACCCCTAAGGAAACTGATGTTGTAGAATCTAGTGATGCTCCTAAAGACACTGAGTCGCCTGTAGAAACTAGTGAAGCGCCTAAAGATACCGAAATGCCTGTAGAATCGAGTCAAGCTCCCAAGGAAGATACCGAAGCTCCAAAGGACACTGAATCGCCGGTAGAATCTAGTGAGGCTCCGAAAGAGGCCACTGAACCCACTGAACCCACTGAAGCCGCTGAAATCCCTAAAGAATCCAGTGAAACTCCGAAAGAAGGAACCCAGGAACCTAAGGAAAGTAGTGAAACTCCTAAGGAAACTAGTGATGAAACTGAGGAACCTAAGGAAACTAGTGAAATTCCGAAGGATACTGAAGCTCCAGTAGAAAGTGAGGCGCCAAAAGGAACCGAAATCCCTGTAGAATCGAGTGAATCTCCGAAAGAAACTGAAGTGCCTGTAGAAACTAGTGTAGCTCCTAAGGAGACTGAAATGCCTGTAGAATCGAGTGAAGCTCCGAAAGATACCGAATCGCCTGTAGAATCCAGTGAAGCTCCAAAAGACACTGAATCGCCTGTAGAATCCAGTGAAGCTCCAAAAGACACTGAATCGACTGTAGAATCCAGTGAAGCTCCGAAAGATACTGAATCGACTGTAGAATCTAGTGAAGCTCCGATAGATACTGAATCGACTGTAGAATCTAGTGAAGCTCCGAAAGAAGGTACTGGAGCTACCGAAACTAGTGAAATTCCAAAAGAGGATACAGAAGTACCTAAGGAATCAAGTGATGCTCCAACAAAGGAAACTGAAATCCCTGTAGAATCTAGTGAAGCTCCTAAAGAATCCAGTGAGGAGCCAACAAAGGAAACTGAAACCCCTGTAGAAACTAGTGATGCTCCGAAAGAAACTGAAATACCTGTAGAATCAAGTGAAGCTCCTAAGGAAGACACCGAAGTCCCTAAGGAATCCAGTGAGGCGCCAAAGGAAACCGAAACGCCTGTAGAATCCAGTGAGGCGCCAAAGGAAACCGAAACGTCTGTAGAATCCAGTGAGGCGCCTAAGGAAACGGAAACGCCCATAGAATCAAGTGAGGCGCCAAAGGAGACTGAAACGCCCGTAGAATCTAGTGAGACTCCAAAAGAGACTGAAATTCCCGTAGAAAGTAGTGAGGCGCCAAAGGAAACCGAAACGCCTGTAGAAAGTAGTGAGGCTCCAAAGGAAACCGAAACAACTATTGAAAGTAGTGAGGCGCCAAAGGAAACCGAAACGCCTGTAGAATCAAGTCAAGCGCCTAAGGAAACCGAAACGTCGGTAGAATCAAGTGAAGCGCCTAAGGAAACCGAAACGCCGGTAGAATCAAGTGAGACTCCAAAGGAAACCGAAGTGCCGGTAGAATCAAGTGAAGCGCCTAAGGAAACCGAATCGCCCGTAAAATCTAGTGAGGCACCAAAGGAAACTGAAACTCCCGTAGAATCAAGTGAGGCACCAAAGGAGACCGAAACGCCTAAGGAATCCACCGAAGCCGAGAAAGAAAAACCCGAAATTAGTGAAGCTCCAACGGATGCCACCGGATTTACCGAATCCAGTGATGCTCCTAAAGAAACTCCCGTTGAATCTACCGAAGGAATTAGTGATGCTCCAAAGGAAGTTAGTGAACCCTCAGTAGAATTCACCCAGACTCCTAAAGAATCCACAGAAATTGCTAAAGAAACAACCGCAACTTCTGTCGATTCCAACGAAATTTCCCAAGCTCCAAAAGAACCAACCGAAATTCCTGCCGAATCGACCGCAAGTCCGAAAGAATCAAACGAAATTCCCGCCGAATCAACAGACGCAACTGCAGTACCTACCGAAAGCACAAAAACTGAAGCTGATCACGAAAAAGAAACAACAATCCCCGAAGTAACGGTCTCCCAATCGGATGTTTCCGAAGGACCCCAAGAAGGTGCCCAATCAATTCCAACCGAAGTTTCCGAAACTGAACCATCAGGTTCCGAAGAACCAACCAAGACTGAAGTGCCTGTCGAAACTGACACAACTGAATCTAAAATAACCGAAACTGTCGGTGAGTCAAGTACGGAATCGGAATTACAAGGAAAGACCCCACCAGAAATGCCCGGTGTTGATGTAACAAAAACCGAAAGTCCAATTACCGAAGTCACAGAAAGTAAGATTGATCAAGAAACTGAACCGGAAAGTAAAACAGAGCAATCACCAACGGAACCAACTACCATTGAGGAGAAAACAGTGGAAATTTCCAAAGAGCCAGTGACACCTGGAATTACAACCGTAGAAGAGGAATTCGTGACGAAGGTGAGCATACCATCGGAGATGAAACCAAGTTCAGATGTACCATCTGTATCTGAAATGGAGCAAACAAGTCCTACGGAAGATACGTACACTTCAATGGGTATTCCAGGTGAAGGAAATTGTCTCGTTGATGGACAATCTTACAATAATAATTCTGCAATTCCTCCAGTGAATCCCTGCCAGTCGAGATGCAAATGTATCAGTAGCATTGTTCACTGTGATATGGTAGAATGTTCACCACCTCCGCCGCATTTAGTAAACTGTACCCCACACATTAACTCCGATTCATGTTGTCCAATGTACGCCTGCGATAGTGTGACATCAGTGACACTGGAATCTGACAATCAAATGGCAGGCAAGACACCTGAGTATGATCAAACATCGAAACCAGTTGATGAATCAACTGCAGTATCACCAGTGGAAAAGGAAACAGCACCAGCAAGTCGAAAACCAGAGGAAGAAACAACTGGTACAATTTCCGAAACTGGAACTGAGATCTCTAAGGAAGAACCTACGAAAGCAGGAGGAATTACAGAAAGTACAGTGACGGCGGAAGGTGCCGAGAAGGAAAATTTGCCAACGGAGCAAACGGAGACGAAAGAAAGTTATGGAACACCAGCACAGGAAACTAGTTCTGTAACGGAAACTGGAGAGAAGGAAGTCACTGTTTCTGATGAAGCAACACCTAGTTCGACCGTAGAGGCTGATGTTTCAGGAACACCAGCGATAAAAGAAAGCGAGAAAACTACTGAACCGGAAGTAACGGAGAAAACTACATCCGAAGGGGAGATGGAAACTGTTACAAGTAGAATAGATGAGGAAGTAAAAACTGCGTCACCAGAGACAGTTTCCACGCCAGAATTGACAGTCACTAAGGAAACTGAAGTCAGTTCTGTATCTGATGAGGGAACATCCGAGTTTGGTCCTACTGAAGGTGGAACAGTTTCGACAGAGGGATCATCAGCAGACGAATCCACAAGTCCAGGAGGGGAGAAAGAAACAACGCAGCCAGAAACATCAGCTACTGATAAAGTGGAGGTTCCTGTCGAAGTTACGGATGATACATCCAGTGTGACACCAAAGACAGAAGTTTCCGAAAGTGGAATTACTAAAGGTCCAGAGGAATCGACAAAGGAAATTAGTACCGAAGCTGGAACGATTACGGAACAAACGAGCGGAACTGAAAGTCCTGTAATTGATGTAAAGATAGACGTCTCTGAAGGAACTCAAACACCGGAGAAGGAAATTCCAGACACTACTGATAAGGAGGTGTCCCTAAAGACCGATGCTCCTGAAACGAAGATTCCTGATGTAACTGAAGTTCCAGAGAAGGAAATTCCAGAAAGTACTGAAGTCCCAGTGAAGGAAATTCCAGAAGGTACTGAAGTTCCGGTAAAGGAAATACCAGAAGGTACTGAAGTCCCAGTAGAGAAGATTCCAGAAGGTACAGAAGTCCCAGTGGAGAAGATTCCAGAAGGTACAGAAGTTCCAGTGAAGGAAATTCCAGAAGGAACCGAAACATCAGAGAAAGAAATCCCTGCAGTTACTGAAGTGCCAGTAAAGGAAATTCCAGAAGGTACTGAAGTCCCAGTAGAGAAGATTCCAGAAGGTACAGAAGTCCCAGTGGAGAAGATTCCAGAAGGTACAGAAGTCCCAGTGGAGAAGATTCCAGAAGGTACAGAAGTCCCAGTGGAGAAGATTCCAGAAGGTACAGAAGTCCCAGTGGAGAAGATTCCAGAAGGTACAGAAGTCCCAGTGGAGAAGATTCCAGAAGGTACAGAAATTCCAGTAAAGGAAATTCCAGAAGGTACTGAATTACCAGAAAAGGAACTTCCACCAGGTACTGAAGCAGCAGAAAAAGAAATCCCTGCAGTTACGGAAATGACAGATAAGGAAGTTTCCGACAGAACTGAAATGCCAGAGAAGGAAATTTCCGACAGAACAGAAGAGCCAGAGACGAAAATTCCCGAAGGAACTGCAATTCCAGAGAAGGAAGTTACAGAAGCATCTGCTAAACCGGAGGAGGAACCTACAGTAAAGGAAGGTTCTACATCACCAACGGTTGAAGGAACGTCCGAAACATTCGCTCCAACTGAAGGACAGGTGTCAACCGAGGGTTCATCTGCCGAACCGTCCTCACCAACTGCTGATGAATCCACAAGTCCAGGAGCGGAGAAAGAAACAACGCAACCAGAAGTCCCTGAAGGTTCAACACCAGAAGCGGCAGCAACCGAAAAAGAAGAAGTTCCTGCGGAAGTTACGGATGATGCTGCCAGTGTAACGAAGGAACAACCTTTCGAAAGTGAAATCACCAAAGGACCTGAGGGAATTACAGAGGAAGTTCGTACTGAAGGACCAACGATACCGGAGAAAGAATCACCCGAAGTTACAGAAACTGAAGAACCAGGAAAAATAACACCAGAAGTTCCAGAGAGTCCAGTGACGGAAAAATCAGATGTTATGACTGAAGTACCAAAGACAGAGGTTCCTGAAGTTCCAGGAGAAGCGACTGAAAAGGATGTCACCGAAGGAACAACAAAGGCTGAAATTATTCCAGAAGGAACTGCGATTCCAGAGAAGGTTCCAGAGAAGGAGGTTCCTGAGAAGGAAACAACAGAGAAAGAAGTTCCAGAGAAGGAAACAACAGAGAAAGAAGTTTCGGAAAAGGAATCAACAGAGAAAGAAATTCCAGAGGGAACGGAAACGACAGAGAAAGAAGCGACGGGGACGGCTGCAACACCAGGAGGGGAAACTTCCGTAAAGGAAGGTTCTACGTCTCCTACGATTGAAGGAACATCCGAAACATTAGCTCCAACTGAGGGACAAGTTTCAACAGAGGGAGAACCTGCCGAACCGTCCTCACCAACTGGTGATGAATCCACAAGTCCAGGAGCGGAGAAAGAAACAACGCAACCAGAAGTTCCTGAAGGTTCAACACCAGAAGCATCAGTTCCTGTGGAAGTAACGGATGATGCTGCCAGTGTAACGAAGGAACAACCTTCCGAAAGTGAAATCACCAAAGGACCCGAGGGAGTGACGATTGAAAGCAGTAGCCAAGTTTCCATGACACCAGAAAAAGTACCAACCGACATTCCCGTTCTGGTCAGTTCGGAAATTACCGAAGAAGCCGAAAAAGTCTCACCGGAAGGAACTACAGTTACTGAAATTTCAGAGATAACATCGGAAAGTTCAGGTATAGGTGGGGTAACATCTGAAGGAGCCACGTCAGTAAGTGCCGAACCTGAAGGACCATCCGTTACGGCTAGTGAAGAACCATCAAGAACAGAATCAGAAACAGTTCCTGATGTGACAGTTTCCCTAGGACCGAAAATCTCCGAAGGAGCCGAAGGAACCGAAGTCACCGAACAGACAATTGAAACAAAACCAGACGTAACTTCCGCCAGTGAAACGGAAAAGACTGATGCAACTGAGGAGCAAAAGACGTCCAAACCAGAAGTGCCTAGTGGAACAGAAGCAACAGACACAGAACAGAAAGAAGTTACTGATGTCTCCCAAACCAGTGGAGGAGTTTCGTCGGAAATTTCACCAGCATCTGGTGAACCAGTGGACGAACCAACGGAAAGTGTACCACAGGGTCAAGTAACGGTGAAAATACCTGAAACATCAACCGAAAGTGTCGAGGAGGGAACAGAGGGCGACCTAGAGCAGCATAGTCAAATGCCCGAGGTCCCAGCCCATCCGGACGAAAGTGAGGGACAATTGACTGTGAGTCCCGATCAGGAGACCGTTGGTCCTGGCTTCTTTGGCCAATCGAGTACATCGACATCGTCCGAAAGTGGTCAATATCCAGATCAAACGATGACTGACGACTACAATCCAAATTTCCCCATTGACGGCGGAACTCACATGATTCCCGACGACTACGAGACTGAGGACGACAAGGAGGTCTATGGACCTGGCACTTGCCGATACGGTGGCAAGGTCTACATGTCCGCTCAACAAATCCCCAGAGATGATCCCTGCGATTTTTGCTTCTGCTTCAGGAGCGACATCATTTGCCTGCAACAGAGTTGTCCACCGCCAATTCCTGGATGTCATGAGGAGCCAATTTCTGGATTCTGTTGTCCAAGGTACGAGTGTCCTGTGTCGATGGCAATGACGCTCAATTTAACAACAACGACAACCACCACGACGACAACGCTTCCACCGCATTTTCTCTCGCATCCGTACAAGGGCGCGACAAGGCGGAGCGGCTGTCAAATACGAGGTCAAGCATATCGCGTCGGCGAAACCATCAAGTCATCCTCTGGACCGTGCCTTCAATGCACGTATGTATCTTCACTTTTTTGTAAATTTATCGAGAAACAAATTAGCTAAGCGCTAAGAAGAAAGAGATCTAGAAGCTAACGAATTATAGGTTATGTTTGTGATAGATTTATCTTGATAAAAAGTACCTAATCGAAAAGATACGAAAACCAAACCTAATTTCAATCATTCGGATAACAAAACCAAAATAATATTCACCATGTGAATCGAATTTTCCCAAAAAAATTCTATTTCAGTTTTTGGTTAATTTAACCTTAGCTCAGATTTTCAATAAAACCATTTTAAAACACATTAAAAATAAAAATAAAAATAATTTTTCTATATTTCAGTTTGGTTTTAGGTTAAATGTAACCTTAGCTCAGATTTTCAATAAAACCCGTTTAAAAAACATTAAAAATAAAAAATTTGTTCCTATATTTCAGTTTGGTTTTTGGTTAATTTAACCTTAGCTCAGATTTTCAATAAAACCATTTTAAAACACAAATTAAAAATAAACATAAAAATTATATTTCTATATTTCAGTTTGGTTTTTCGTAATTATTCGTGGAAATTTATACAAAATTCTTTAAAGTAATTTTTCTTCGGTTCTTTGTCCTCTGCTCTGTGTTGAACTTCGATCTTGCGACTAACCTGAAACAAAAATAATATTAACCATGTGAATCGAATTTTCCAAAAATATTCACTATTAAAAAATAAAAATTGATGATTTGAATCAAGGAAACAATTTTTCCTGCAGTTGAATACTTTAGAATTTATTCATGATCTAGTATGGGGAAATTTATACAAAATTCTTTAAAATAATTTTTCTTCGGTTCTTTGTCCTCTGCTCTGTGTTGAACTTCGATCTTGCGACTAACCTGAAACAAAAATAATATTAACTATGTGAATAAAATTTTTCACTAACATTGGTTTAGATTTTCAACTAAAATGTCTTGAGAACACGTTAAATACTAATTGTAATTATTTTTTCACGTCAAAATCGACAGTTAGGTAACTTAATCGAGTTAAGGTTAGAATTCGCCATGACAGTTCAGCTGATAGAGCCAGAGCACGTCACTAGGCGCAGGCGTATTGTCTAAAGTCAAGTACACAGCTTTTTCATCAGTGGCGTCGTAATCGATACAAACATAACCTAAAATTTTTTTCTACTTTTTAACCTCACTTTCTTCAATATATCCTCACATTTATGAAATTTAACAACAAATATATTAAAATTCGAAAATTTTTTTCCTTTCCAGTTGCGGAGGTGATGGTAAAATGAAATGCGATCCCAAGGTCTGTACACCGGAGCCAATGCTGAGGCAAATGATCGCCGCCGCGACAGCTCGAAAGCGAAGATGAGCCACTCGATCTCGTTGATTATTGTGAACTCGCTAATAAAATTCAACGTGACGAAAAACAAGTGTATAAAAGTGAAAACTAAAACAAAAAAAAACAGACATTAATCTAGACTACTTCTAATTTCGCTAGAAAACATAGACACTTAAAAAAAAAAAAAAACGAAATGTGATCAGCGAAAATTAACAAAAAGTGGCCAAAACATTTATATATATTATACCACTATACAATCTATATATATAAATATATAAATGAAACAATGAATCATGTGAGGCGCGTTCCAAGTGCCAAAAATGGAAGAATTTTTTTTTTCATAAAAGGCAAATATCGATCTCGAACGAAACAAAAAAAAAAGCGAGGAAACGAGACTTATGACTGTGCCTTTGTTGTTGCCAAAATAGCATATTATTGATAGCAGCAATCCTGCCATATCAAGTGTCAAAAAAAAAAAAATTCCTCGGTATTTTCATCATCGGAAAAAATTTTTTCTGTCCTTAATTCGAATTATATACGTAGTTAGGTAAATATTAAACGAAATGTAACGCACCGCACCATAATTTGTAACAAAAAAATCTCTT
>JUFY01022639.1:0-13991 GCA_001855655.1 Leptopilina clavipes
AAAATAAAAAATTAATAACAAATTAATAAAAAAGTAAAAAGAAAAAGAATAAAATAGTAACAAATTAATAAATAACAAGAAAAATTAAAAAAAAAATAAAAAATCAATAACAAATTAATAAATAAGTAACAAATAAAAAAATTAATGATAATTTATTATTTTTTTTTTTTTTGAAATTATTTAAATAGCAAATTTATTTTATATCAATTTTATTTATTTTGTGCCTATTGAAAATTGAATTATTCCACGAGAGACAATATAATAAAAAATATTTCGTGAATAAAAAATGATGACGCGATGGGGATATATAAGCTTGATTATTACGAAACACAAAACTTATTTATTCAGAAGCCAGGCAGACAAAGCGACCTTATGATTCTGACGAGAGTCTGTGTAGCCGCTATAGCGCAATATTCGCAGTGACTAAACGCTTTTTTACTTTAAGAGTCATTATTACTTTCTCGCTTCCGCAACTATACATGTATACACTTTATGTTACCTACATAGTTACCAAAAATCTATAATAGATAAATTATCATCTTACATTAAAAACAAAATTTTTACCCCATGTAATATAAAACAAAAAACCGAAAAATGACAGAAAAAATTTTTTTTCCATAAAATAATCAACTAATTTGAAGAATTACAAAAAAACAAAAAAATTTCATTTTTTGGGCCTTATATATCACACGGGGCCTTAACTAACTTTTTTGGGCCTTATTAACATTATAACTGTACAAATCTTCCTATTATTATTTTTCCATTAAATACGAAAAATTAAAAACTTATTTTTTGGGCCTTATACGCTATACGGGGCCTTATTTTTACTTTTTTGGGCCTTATTCACATTAATCTTTCACGAATCTTACTATTAATTACTATTTTTCCTGAAAATAATCAACTTTTTCGAAAAATTAAAAAAAGAAAATTCTAATTTTTTATTTTTGGGCCTTATACACTACACGCAGGGCCTTATTTTAATTTTTCGGGCCTATTAACATTATTATTGTACGAATCTTCCTATTATTATTTTTCCATTAAATACGAAAAATCAAAAACTTATTTTTTTGGGCCTTATACACTATACGGGGCCTTATTTTTACTTTTCTGGGCATCATTCACATTAATCTTGCACGAATCTTACTATTAATTACTATTTTTCCTGAAAATAATCAACTTTTTCGAAAAATTAAAAAAAGGAAATTCTAAATTTATTTTATTTTTGGGCCTTATACACTATACGCGGGGCCTTATTTTAATTTTTCGGCTCTATTAACATTATTATTGTACGAATCTTCCGAGGAATCTTCCTATTATTATTTTTCCATAAAATACGAAAAATTTACAAATTTTCTTTTTTGGGTCTTATACACCTTACGGGGCCTTATTTTTATTTCTTTGGTTCTTATTAACATTATTATTGCACGAATCTTTCTATTATTATTTTTTCATTATATATTTTTTCATTAATCATTTTATTTGAAAAATTCAAAAAATACGAAACTTCCATTTTTGGGCCTTATACATCATACAGGGGCTTATTTTCATTTTTTGTGAACTTTATTAACTACGAATCTTCCTAATTATTATTTTTCCATTAAATAGCCAGAATTTATTCGAATAATTAAAAATAATTCCAAACTTTCTTTTTTTGGGCCTTATACACCATACGGGGAATTAATTTAATTTTTTTGGGGTCTTTAAACATTATTATTATATGAATCTTCTTCTTATTTTTCCATAAAAGCAATTTAATTTATTTTTGGGGAGAAAAATATTTTTGGGACTAATTTCAATATTGGGCCTTAAAATTTCCACCCCTTGTCTCTCTTTACGTAAACGGAAATACATATATAGAACAAGTTGTTTTACATATATGAAAAAATTGTCAATTCGAGTACTCGTGTTTTTTTTCGAAAATATTAATTTCAAATAGGGCCTTATTGGGCATTAAAATATTTCCCCATACCTTGCGACTGACACCAATAATAATTAGAACGTGAATCCACTTTTCCAATTATTATCATTACATATAAGATTATAACATTTTATTAGGTAAGAAAAAATAAATGAGAAAACAGTAATTGTAAAAGTAAATAATAATTAAACCGTGTAAGGCCCAAATATTGTCGAATTTACCTTGAATGATATTGAAATCGAAATTTAAAATGTGTGATGAAAATTTTTCTCAATAAACAGGGAAAAAAAAAGATTTTCCTTGATTTCACCTTAAAATACATTTCAATTTCACATTAAAATTCAAGGTGAATATTCCCTAAAAATTTTTGGGGCCTTACACGCTTTAATTATATATGACTTTTCTTTTGTATTGTTTTCTTATAATGTAAAAATGTTACAATGATTAGAAAAGTGGATTTATACAATCCAATTTCCGGAGAGAAATCGTGATCAATTTTTCGAAGCGAGGTAGCAACACCGACGGCAACGGGGACTTAAGGCCCAATTATTTTTGATTTTCGTTCGTGCATGAACTAAGGCCTCTCTCTCTATATATATGTATACTTTTTGGTAACGCACGAGAATTTACTAAAAAGCGAACACATATTATACAATACGTGGAAGTCGATTGAAAAGGTAGGGGGGGGGGGGAGAAAGGGGCCTGTTTTTTTTACCATCTTTCTTTTTTTTCCCCTCTTTTTTTTCATAACGCGTGGGCTCCTTGACGAATTAGGGACGCGCGTCAAACCATGCCAAGTTGCCGTCTTTCAATTCGAGACACCCAGTAGCTGCTCTCTTTAACGTTCAACCTTGTGTGTATATATATATATATATATAAGGCCCCAAAATTAGTTGGAAAATATACCAATACAAAATCCTTGGTTGCTTCGATTAACTTTTATATGCTCGTCGATCATATTTTTGTCAATTGACATTGAAACAAATTTTTAAGTCCCCAGAAAGGGAATAAGGTGAAGGAGGGGAGGGGTGGGGGTAGGGGGCATCAATCTTAATGATCTTCAACGACAGATTATCAATTTTCCAAAAGATTTATGATCAATAACAAAAAAAAAAAAAGAAATTTCACACGTGGATTATTTTCATTTATAATTTTTGCATGATTTTTAATTTTTTGGGCCTTATAACGATTTTTTTTTGGGGGGGGTTCATCCTTTTTTTTAATTTCAAAACAAAATACTGAATTCCACGATTTTTAGAAATAAGGAATTTGTGTTTAATTGGGCCTTGTTAACCATATTTTTGGGCCTTACCATAATAATTGGGTCCTATAGAAAAAATGTCCTTTTCCACTTTTAAATATTATTGAAAACTTTTTATCTGAATTGCAAGCAAAAAAAAAACTATTTTTGCCCGATTTTTGATTTTTTTGGGCCTTATAGCAATTAATAACTTTATTTAGAGCCTTGAATTAAAAATCCCTTTTTTCAATTAAACACTAAAAATTTGCCTTAGAATTTGCAAAAACGAAAAAAATTAGTATTTACATTTTACCACTTTTGGGAATTGAGAAAAAAAATTTTTGGGCCTTATTATAATATTTTGACTGTAGTTAAATATAACTATGTATCACTATTAATTATTTCATTTAGAATTAAATTCTTTAGATTTCAGAACTTTTTGAAATTTTTCAGGAAAAATGTCAACGTTTTCTTTAAGGGGAGGGGGAAGGCCCAAAAAAAATGCAGACTTGTCACTGCAAAAATCCGTTGCAACACAAATAAAAATGTCAAGGGAAGAAATTTCTCTTTTTCTGTAAAATAATTTCTCACACCGCTTGAAAATACTGGACCCTAATATGCATATCTCCCTCTCCCCCCCCCCACTCCTCCCTCTTCACGATCGACCCTATTTTTATTTTTTTTCATCACTTCTTGAAATTTTTTCTCTCTCACGCTCTTTCCTTCCTCCCTCTTAGGAAAAGAAAAAAAAATGTCCTTCCGCTTTTGACCCCCTTCATCATCATCATCATCATCGTTTCAGTATTTTTGGGAATATTTTTTTTCTTTTTTCCATCATCCTCCTTTTTTTTGACTATTAAATACTGTAAAGGACATTTACCATATGCGTGACCTATGACCAAAAGACAACGATCGATGTCCCCCCGCAAGGGCCAAGAGTTGCACCTTAAGCATTGGGTCAGTTGAGGTCATGGGAACCCATGGGGGTCCCCTGAAAACGAGAAGGCCCCCTTCCCTATGACGCGCTTGTTTTCCCTGTGACGTCAGTCCCTAAAGCGCAGGTGACCCCCGTCCAGTATATAGAGAATATCCTCTCAATGTATTTGAAGCAAATTTTTTTTTCTCCAATTTTTTCTGACTGCTAATTTTCGATTTAAGGCCCAGAATTTTTTTTTTGTTTTCTTTATTGGGTCCAGCTGCCAACGGAATTTTTTTTTTGAAATAAGATTTCAACGGACTTGTGGCGAAAAAAAAATTGTAACTACTGACCAATGTAAATAATTTCGAATTTTTAATTAAATCAGGCCCAATATTCGAAAAATAATTATTCTAAAGTTTTGAAAAAATGATGAAAAGAAAAAAAGAATTTTGTGTAGACTAAAGAGAAAGGAAACGAAAATTTTTGAAATACAAATAAAATATTATGAACCATTGGCGGACAATTTAAAAAATAAGGCCCAATTTTTGAAAAATAATTTTAAATTTCCAAAAGTAGAAGAAAAAAAAGTAAAGAAAGAAAAAGGAATTTTGTAAATTAAAGAGAGAGGAAACGAAAATTTTTGAAATAAAAAAAAATATTTTTAATATTTTGCATAGATATTTCAAAATAAGGCCCAATTATTCAAAAATAATTTTTAATTTCAAAAAATTGAAAAAAGTACAGATAGGAAAAGAATATTATTAACTAAAAAAGAAAGGTGCGAAAAATTAAAAACGAAAATAAAATATTTTGTGATATTTGACAGATATTTCAAAATAAGGCCCAATTATTCAAAAATAATTTTAAATTTTCAAAGTTTTGACAAAAGGACGAATAGAAAAAAAGAATTTTGTAAGCTAGAAAGAAAGGAAACGATAATTCTTGAAATGAAAATAAAATATTTTTTTGAACAATTGACAGGGCATATTAAAAAATAAGGCCCAATTATTTAAGAATAATTTTTCAATTTTAAAAGTTTGAAACAAGAACAGAAAGGAAAAGAAATTTGTAAAGGTGCAAAAAGCTTTTGTAATAAATATAAAATACTTCGAACATTTGGCATATATATATTACAAAATAAGGCCCAATTTTTTCTGAAAATAATTTTAAATTTTCAAAAGTTGGCAAAAAAGAACAGAAAAAAAAGAAAGATTTTTGTAAAAGTAAAAAAGAAAGAAAAGAAAAAATTTTTTGAAATAAAAAAAATCGCACATATTGAAAAATAAGGCCCATTTTTAGAAAGGAGATAAAAATAGGGAGAAACTATGTTTTTATCAGTACGTGACAAATAAAGAATGAAGAGTCTTAAAAGGTACCTTGAGGGATTAAGATTTTTAAATTTAACCAGAGAAATGCGGAATATTTGAATGAACAGTGCAATTATTCCCCCTCTCTTTTTTTAAGGGGGGGAGGTAGTAATAAAATTTTACTGTTTTACTGACGGGGAGATATCGGAGAAAGAGAGGCAAATAAATAAAACCTTTAAAAGACCTAGGATAATCCTTTGGGGTCTTCCCCTTCTTTTTTCACCACTTTTACCTTTACTTTTAACCACCGTTTTTTTTTTTTTTTCTTTTTTTTTTTGGCTCTCTCGTCAGCCGAGGGAAAGGATTAGAAAAAAGGGCCCAAAAACTAATAAAGAGTGAAAATTCGGTAATAAAGTGGCATAAGGATTCAAATAAAGATAAACCTCTTTTTTTTTTGTCATCACCCTCTTGTCACAACCCTTTGCCTTTTTCCTTTCCCCTTCTCTCTTCCTTTGACTCACGATTTTAAGGCCTAAAATTTGTCCGACACGCTTTTATAATTTTTTTTGCGTTTGTTTTTTTTTCTCTCTCTCTCTCTCTCTCTCTCTCTTTCTCCTTGTAAGGTGTATTTACACTTGTGTTGACAACAAATTCTCTCCTAAATACGGTGAGGGATAGAAGAATTTTTCTGAAAAGTGTAAGAAAAAAATTGGGCCTGACACGAAATTAAAATTTGTTCCTGGTGATTTTTTGCTTTCAAACAGTTTTTTTTTCTTCTTCTTCCGTTAAAGGATCGTGTTCTTATACTAAAGGGATTGTAATTTATGAGGACACAAGTGAACAATAAAGTTTTGGTATTTGAAAAAAAATTATCTCATGGGGCAAATATTTTTCGAAAATTGGAAGTTAAATAAATATTTGAAGAATTTTTGGAAAATTTTTTCAGTTAAAGATACACAATACAATATATATATATAAATGGAGAAGGAAAAACGAAGAAAATTAACTTGAAATTGTGTAAATATTTTGAAACGATTTTCAAAATTTAACTGGCCATGAAATAAAATGGTCATGGGACTAAATAAGACCCAGAAAAAAATTTTTTTTTGTTCGCAAATCTTGTTAAGGCGGCAAGTAACTTAGCGAGTTAATATTTAATAATTCATTTTATCAAAAAAAAGAAAAGGAAAAATCTGTTTCTAAATTTTCAATTAGATAAGGCCCAAAAATTTTGAACTTGTAAAAAATAAATTAACTTTTTCAAAAATTGTTACAGTTTAATTTTGATAAAGTGAAAATTTCCAGGAAAAAATTGATATATGTTTGCCATTGTAAATGGACATCAATTTTTGATAAGGCCCAAAAATTTTGACTCTGGTAAAAAATAAGTTAGGTTTTTCGAAAATTGCTACAGTCTCATTTTGACTGTAGTAAAAATTAGAGGCTAAATTGATACGTATTTGCTATTGAAAATGAACACCAATGGCCCAAAAATTTTGGTAAGGCCCAAAAATTTTTACCTGGATAAAAAATAAGTTAATTTTTCCAAAAAATTGTTACAGTCATTTGATAAATTTATTTTATTTTTTATTTGATAAAGTGCAATTTCTTGGCAAAAATTAATGTTTCTCATTGATTGAAAATAAGCCTGAATTTTTGATAAGGCCCAAAAATTTTGACCCTGGTAAAAAATAGTTAATTTTTTCCAAACTCATTACACTTACATTATTTAAAAAAGTGAAATGCCGAGGCAAAAATTGATTAGTATTTGCCATTGAAAAAGGGTGTACCACTTTTTGATAAGGCCCAAAAATTTTGACCTCGGTAAAAATAAGTTAATTTTTTCCAAAATTGTAACAGTTATATTATTTAATTAAATAAAATTTCGTGCTAAAAATTGATATTTGCCATTGAAAAGGGGCATGAATTTTTTATAAGGCCCAAAAATTTTGACATTGGTAAAAAGTAAGTTAATTTTTTCCAAACTCGTTACAGTTCATTTTAATAAAGTGAAATGCTGAGACAAAAATGGATATTTGCCATTGAAAAGGGAACACAAAAGTTTTTGGTAAGGCCCAAAAATTTTAACCATCTTAAAAAGGTATAATTTTTTCAAAACTTATTAGTGTCGCACATTTTCAAAAAGTGAAATTTCAAGGTGAAAATTTATATTTTATTGAAAAGCGCACTAGTTTTTGATAAGACCCAAAAATAAGGCCCAATTTTGTTTTTTCTTTATAATTCGCGTTTGAAGAAATGAATTTTACTGCAAAAATTTAATATCGGTTATTAATTCAATGTACGTAGTAGGTAAAGAAATTTATCTCAAATGGGACTTTTTTTTGGGCCTTATCTTGTTTTTTTTCTTTTTTTTTGTCGTTTTAATTAAATCATTATAAGTAATTAAATTTTCTTGTTTCCGTTTTCTTTTTCCGGAAAATTTAAAAAATTTTTCAGTATTTTTGGGCCCTATTTACCAATTGTCCGGATTTCTATTCAAAACCTACATCACATATTATACATATATAGTAGAATACCGGCACGCTTCCAGTCACATACAAAGTGGGGAGGGATTCTCACGTCACAGGGTGCCATCAATAGAAAAATTTGCACACCTAAACGGATTACAGATGTTTTCTCCTAATATTAACAATATAAATGTAAAAAGCCGTCGGGGGAGATTTCTCGATTTCTGTCAAAAAAAAAAAAAATTTCTTTTCTTATCCTCAAGACTTTCCGTGTTTTTTTTCATCTTTTTTTTTTTTTTTTTTTTTTTTTTTTGAGCGACAGTCACTCTCCTCAAAACCATGAATAATCCACGGCAGCTAATGCGCCACATTGGCGCTTAAACGTTCAAAAACGTCTCATGTCATCCATAAGAATAAAAAAAAAGAGGGGGGGGGGGAATTTTTCTCGCCCTTTTATTTTCTTTCGTACATATATGTATTGAATCAAATTTGATCTGGTCGATCAAGAGGAAATATAGCGCGAGTGGAATATTTTTGTTTGTTATATATTTTACTTGGCATTTTTCAATTTCGATCGAGAAGAGAAGAAAAAAAAAAATTAGGGCCCACTTCATTTCGCGAGAATAAATAATACTATATATATGTCTTTAAATAGTCACGGATTTTATACTGACTTTTATATAAAATATGATTATATATTTTTTTTTCCGAGGGAGAAATAAAGTCTATTTTGGGACCTATATGTGTGTTTAATATTAACACACAATAATGGGCCTTATGTGTGACAATTTATGATCCGTGTGTTAATTTTATTACCCTTTTCAAATTTCAATGATCATTCAATCTTGAATTTCGGGTCAGTTTTTTTTTTCAAAAAATTCTGAAACTATTTTCTCCATTTTTTACTGGGACTTATTTTGGGACTTATTTTGCAAATTATTTTTTTAATAAATCATAGAAATTTAATTTGGATAAAATTTGTAATTAAAATATAATTTTTAAAGAAGAAAGAAATAAATTTTTTAATTTTGTTTCTAGGGCCCATATAATTTTGGGACTTATTTTGAGTTTTATTTTTACAATAAAAAAACATATATATATAAACGTATAAATTATGATAAAATTTTTAATTGAAATAATTTTCAAACAAGAAGAAGGAAGTACATTTTTGTTTATTTTTCCGTAAGACCCAAATATTTTGGGACTTACTTTGCACTTGATTGCTTATAAGGCGTGGAAAAAATTCCCTTAATCGTACAGTTTAATAATTAATTTGCAAATATTGCTATGTAATATTGAAAATATTGAACAATTATTGGCTTTATTGTTAATTTTGGGGGGCCTTATGCAAATTTTGGGTCAGTAAATATTTGTTTGTTTTTTTTAAAGAAAACCAATTGACTAATAAAATGTTTATATTTTTTTGTTTGTTTTGGGTAATGTTAATTGAAAATGAAACCAATCTGAAAAGGGGTGAGGGGTAAAAGGGGGCCTTTCCCCCTCCCTCTGGGGAAAATAAACAAACAAGCAAACAAACACCGAGGGAGGGAAAGAAAAAAAACATCATCGACCTCGGCAACGTTTGATCTTTGACGCAGTTGTACGGGGGTGGACTTCAACCACAAACTGACCGACAGACCGACGGACCCAAAAATGGAATCCGAACAAGTGCAGGTCTGGCCCATTTTTAGGCATGACAAGACAACGTTCTCTCTCTCTCTCTCTTTCTTTTTCTCGTTCTCCTTCAGTCTGTCAACGACCTACACACACCGTCAACCATATATAATATAGAAAATATTTATTCTATCTATTTTCAAAATCTTTGGGTCCTATAGGCAAAAAAAAAACAAAATAAAAGAAACCTTTTGAAATCTATATATTTAGGAAAGATTTGTCGCAAAAAAAATTGCCTTTTACTGCTACTTAAGAGAGAGAGAGAGAGAGAGGAAAAAATTGCTAGGATTAAAAGGGCACAAAATGGATTAAGTAGATTAGGACCCAAAAATTGCTTTTGGAAAAAAAATAACTGAGATTAAGGCCCTCGAAATATGTATTTAAGATAAAAATGGAAAATAAGAGAAAAATCCCTCTCATGGGATACAATTCAATATTCCGGTGGACAAAAACCAATTAAGATCTCATGATGCCTAGACATGATTTTTCTTTTCCCCATATATACTTAATGTGACCGTAAGGCCCAAAAACAATTATTATCAACATCTCTCTCTCTCTTTTTTTTCTCTCTCAAAATTTTCAGAAAATAGTTAAGGTTCTTTATCAAAATAAAGCACAAATGAATATTTAAGTAATTTCGATTATTTTCCAATTGTGTAATCATCATTTTTTTTTTTGGAGGGCCCTACTTATTTTTGGGTCTTATACAAGATTTTCGATGTACCTTTCACGATAGTGTGAACCTGATAATGACACAGAAATAAAATTCGTCTCAATAAAACAAAAAAAAAATAAGTCCATAACGTTTCAAATAGAAAATCAATTATTGGGCCTAATAATATTTGGGCCTTTTACAAAAAAATTTAAAAATTTACTTCCTTCTGTTTTGAAAATTATTTTTTAAAAATTATCATTATTTCTAATTATCTTTATTTATTTATTAATTACTGCGTGGCAGTAAAGTTTTTTCTTTTTGGGCCTTATAAGCATCAAGGCTTAAAAAAAGGGTAAAAAATTTCTAAACTGCTTCTCTTAAGTATTTATTCTTTATTTCGAGTTCATAATTAATAAAAACATGATCGCGTGGCAGTAAAATTTTTCTTTTTGGGTCTTATAAGCACCAGGACCCAAAAAAGGGGAAAAATTTCTAAACTGCTTTTCTTCAGTATTTATTCTTTATTTCGAGTTCATAAGTGATAAACATGATCGCATGTCAATAAATTTTCTTTTTGGGACTTATAAGCATTAAGGCCCAAAAAAGGGGAAAAATTTCTAAACTGCTTTTCTTCAGTATTTATTCTTTATTTCGAGTTCATAAGTGATAAACATGATCGCATGTCAATAAATTTTCTTTTTGGGACTTATAAGCATTAAGGCCCAAAAAGGGGAAAAAAATTCTAAACTTCTTTTCTTGATTATTTCTTTATTTCAAGTTGATAAAAGTGATAAAAACATTATCGCGTGGCAGTAAAATTTTTGCTTTTTGGGCCTTATAAGCATCAAGGCCCAAAAAGGGGGAAAAATTCTAAACTGCTTTTCTTAATTATTTCTAAATTTCGAGTTCACAACAGTGATAAAAACATTATTGCGTGGCAGTAAAATTTTTGCTTTTTGGGCCTTATAAGCATCAAGGCCCAAAAAAAGAAGGAAAAAATGTTCTAAACTGTTTCTCTTAATTATTTCTTTATTTCGAGTTCATATAAAGTGAATTGATCGCGTGGCAGAAAAATTTCTTTATTTTTTGGGCCTTATACAGGCCCATTTATCAATCAATACCAATACTCTTTTGTTTGTGAAAAAAGAATCTCCTTTTGATAATTTTCAATCAGAGTAACACCTTTCTTCTTTTTTTTTTTGCCCGCCTCTGTTTGTGTCAGCAGCTCGTGCGCGCCATTTAGAAAAGGTTTTTTTTTTTCTTTTTATTTAAGACCCAAAAATCAAGGTCCTCACTCTCTCACTTTCTATTGTCAGTGAACCAATTTGGTTATTGAACAGGGGCAATTGTGAAAGGGGTTAACCCCCGAAAAATAGATTTCCCTTGATAGTATTGAAGGATTTTTTTTTCTTTTTTTTTTTTTTTCTCGGCATATTGAGCTATCAAAATATTAAGGGCCCCTTCTGTGGTGTATATAAGGCCCACGTTTATAGTCAGGTGCACCAATAATCTGTCCCCCTCCCCCCACTTCTTCCAATTCTTGTCGTTTTGTAAAAGACAGTCGTGTACTTTTTTTTTTCTTCTTTCAAATGTCGATCGTCACGCGAAAAGGGTTTTTGAATGAAGAAGAAGAAGAAGAAAAAAAAGGGTGGTGGGGAGGGGCCTCATTGATTTCAGGCCCTTGTATCGATCTTTACACTATATACTATACATATATATAGTGATTGACTCTTGCCTTTCGACGCCGCGTTTTATTCTATAAAGTACAAAAGATCCTTTTCAATATACAACATATATTATATTATATACATACTAAACAGTTTATTATTACATTAAAATTGGGTCTCAATTGTTTCAATTCCGTGGTGGAAAATTTTTCAGGGCCTTATTAAATTTTTCTTTTCATCAGTGCAATTAATTTAATCGTTAATTAAAAATAAATTGAATTTAAAAATACAAAAAATAATTTAAATTAAAAAAAATAAAAAAAAATAATAATAATAATCCAAAAATTGGGCCTTATTAATTTTTTTTTATTCTTATTTTTCTTTCATTAGTGATTAATTAATCTATAATTCAGAATAAATTGAATATTAAAAAAATTAATTTTCCTTTAGTTTCGACAAAGTAAAATAAAAAAAATTGGGCCTTATCGATTAAAATAAGACCCCAAAGAAAACCATTATCATTTGTCAATGAATTAATGAATTAAATTTTTTTTTTGCGATAATTCGGGATAAAATTCAAAAATTATAAACCCCAATTGGGTCTTATCATTTAAAATAAGGCCCAAAAAGATGTAAAAAAATTTATAATATAGAAAATAATAATTATTTGGCAATGAATTGATAAATTTTTTAATTTTTGTGTTATTTTGATGAATTTCAAAATTTATAAGGTTCAATTGGGCCTTATACATTAAATAAGACCCAAGAAGGCTCAAAAAATTTAGAATATAGAAAGTAGTGTAATCATTTAGCAAATAATTAATTATTTAAATATTTTTTGGGTAGTAATTCTACAAAATTCTGAAATTATAAAACCCACTTGGGCCTTATTCTAATCGATAAGGCCCAAGAAGGCGAAAAAACCTGAAATATATAGAAAATGACGATAATTTGTCATTGAATGAATGAATTAAATTTTTATTATTGTGCTAAGTCGATAAAATTCAATAATTATAAGCTCCAATTGGGCCTTATCGAGTAAAATAAGTCCCAAAAAGGCCCAAAAATCGTAAAATATGAAAAATTAGAATTTGCTGTTAAATTGTCGAATTTAATAATTTTTCTGATAATAATTTGGTAAAATTCGATAATAAGGCCCAATTTTCAAGTTGACAATATTATTAATTTTTCTGATTTTTAATAATAGAAATTAAAATTTTTCTTTTTGAAAATATTTTTATCTACGCCACTGATATCTAAATATATAAGGGAAGAATTTTTTCTCTTTTTTTTTTTTTCTTTTTCGTGGTCCTTTTAGTTTCGAACTGACCCAATGAGAGCGAGCGCGCGCGCGCGCGAGATCGCTTTTTATTCTGACACAATGTCCGGCGGTTAGGCAAATTTTCAATGAAAATTTTTTTTATCACTCGAAGGGTCGGCAAAAAAAAAAAAAAATATACGTTGGCTGGACGTTGGGCAGGGCCTTGTTATATTATATATGCGGACAAAAGGGGGGGAATGGAAAATTGACGCGCGATTGAACAAAAAAAAAAAAAAAAAAAAAAAGATGAAAAAAATTGAGAAAAAAATTGAGAAAAAAAAGGAGAAAAAAACGATGAAAAAAAAAACAAAGCGCGTGGACGAACGCATCTGAAATATTGGGGAAGGAAGCGAGCGGTTTCCCTTTTTTTTTTTGATAAAATACCTCAGCATCAAGGTGCGGTCCAGGGAGAGGATATGATAAAAAAAAATTCAGTCCCCTTCATCAAGGGGTGCGCGAGCGCGCGCTCGTTTACATTATGTGTGCTTTTTTTTCTCATATTTTAGGGAATTTTTCGAAAATCCAACGCACATAAATTTCAATCGATATTTAGGGGGGAGGGGAGAAAAAAAAATTCTAACCGTTGCGCGTGCGCTGTTTGAGAGATTTTTTTTTTATTATTATTATTTCGAATACGAAGGGCGCGACCACATATCATGAAGCGGTTTTTTTTTTTTTTTTTTTTTTTTTTTTTTTTTCATTAAATTCTTCTGGTTGAGGTGGAATAATAACAAAGAAAAAAAAAGGGGAGAAAAAGGGAAACGCGTGCCGTGGACAAAAAGGGTGCGTGCGCCGCACGCGAAAATAATACTTTTTTTTTTT
>JUFY01022641.1:0-40689 GCA_001855655.1 Leptopilina clavipes
CAATTTATTTGAAATTTACGCTGAAAATCATTTCAAATTACCGCTTAAATAATCTCACTCGCGAAGGCTCAATGCAAATACACAGAAAACAAAGTTTTCTCACACGCTGACAAAAGTATATTAGCATTGATTGAGCGATTTCAACGTTTCCCAACATCGCCCCACGTTGGGCGCCATTTGTAATCTAGACAATTATTATAGATAACAATTAGTGTCAAATCCTGATTATTACGAGAACGAGACCGTCTTGTGTCGGGGAGATTCCGTTGGGAAAATAAGAAACAATCGCGACACCGAACGACGTTGAAAATGCTCTCTCTTGCCTTTAAAATGCCCTGTAGAATAATTACCAAATTGAGGTTCCCACGACGCTCCGCGAGCCGGTACCTCGTACTGATGCTGAAAAGAAAGGGTTCACACACACGACACTAATAAAATTAACAACACCGTATAACTGGTAATAATACTATTTATTAAATGGCACTCTTCGATAAACGCTGATAATATATCGACAAAAAGGCAGAAAGACGCTATGCCACGCGGTGTATTAGATCGCAACAAGTGATAGATACTCGCGTGTACTCGTGAAAACGCAGTGCGGTACTTGGCGGACACTGCGGGACTCTTTGCCGGACTGACTCGTTAAAGATGGCAACAAGTGTCGTCTCCGAAAACTATCCGTCGTACCCCTTGCTCCTATGGGTCCACTGTTGCCGTCTTCGTTCCACTGGTCCTCCTAGATAGGGAAAAGGGTCGGAAAAACCCGACAACCCCCGAAACCTGACGCGAGCCATGAGGAAACTCATGACTGGGTAAAATCAAAGGTTCTTCGACGACGAAAACACATTATCGCGAGTAAATTAAAATATAGGAAATATGAACTAGCGAAAATATAAAATAGTAACGGTTAAGTAATTCTACAACGTTACACACGCACCAATTATAGACTTTTTTCACGGTCACAATGAATTTCAGAAACACTTGGAAAATAGTTTTTAAGAACTTTTTTCTTTCTACTTTATTTTTCTCTTGTTTATTTATTAATAAAATACAGTAATATAAATTGAAAAAAAATTTTTAGCCTATTGAAATGTATTTTTCTGCTCCTTTATTTTTCTTTTGTTTATTTTTATTAATAATAAAATACAGTAATATAAATTAAAAAAAAATTTTAGCCTATTTATTTTGAAATATAATTCAAGGACCCATAAAAAAATTTTTTTTTTGTTTTTAAACGGAAATTTGAAATTTCCAGCATTCGATTTTATGTTTATGGATTGTTTACACGTTTAAAGACAGAAAACCTTGATTTTTTTTTTATTTCTTGTGATCGGAAATTTTTTGCTTTAGATGACTATGTATTAAATAATTGCAATGTTAAGAAGTTGATTTATTGAACAGTTGTAAAGTCTTGTTTGGAAAAATTAGAATTTTATTTATTCATTCTGAATTGTAAATTATTAAAGTAAAAATAAAAAATTAAATCGCGACGGCGATTAAAACAGAATTTTATACGTTCTGTGCAACCGCAGGTATATTTTTAGAAAAATCTTTTCGAAAAGAATGATTTGCCAAGCGCAGAGCTTCAGTTTTCCGTGGGTAAAAATTATATTGCATCGGGTTCTTCTTTATTTTTCTTCTCGCATAGATTTTTTTTTCAAGTTTATCTCAGTTTGTCACATCAAGTGTTGCATTCGGTTTTTTTGCTAGTCTCAAATAACGCTTACTCGGATTTGTTTCTCATTGAAGTGAAAGAAGCAAAGCTTCTCTTTTAATCTGTCAAGTCTCACCGCAGTTCCGCGCTCACGATTTAAGTTTAACGGTTGACAAACTTTTCCCCGTCAGAAGTTTTTAAAAAAAGAATAAATAAAAAAAAAACATTGGCAGGTGGATCTATTAAATGGATTTTCGATCAGTTTAACTTGTTCGAGTCAAGAAATAAGTTGTAAAGATTATTTAAAAAAAAAAATGCTTTTCAGTGATAAAATATTCGATTTTGACGGGAATTTATTTTTATTGTCTCATTTTGATACAATAGTAAAGTGAAAAGAAAAAAAATGGATTGAAAGCAAAATTTGTTTTTTTGGAAAATGTTTACGGTACAGTATCTTCTTTCATTGTTATTACAGCGTGCTCTTCAAGAACAACGACCATTGCGAACATTTAGAACTGAATTCAATATTTATGAGAGTACAACGAGTGAGGAACGATTTACATCAACGACAACACACTTCACCGAATCGCAGTGAGTTCTATTTTACATATTTCATTATTTTGTAAATTAACTATTTAAACAAATTTTTTTTTAATTATTTCTAATTTCTAAATTTTATTTTATTCAAATTAAATTATTAGTTTGCTTTGATATAAAATTAAATTAGATTTATAACTCAATTTAATTATGTTAATCACTTGAAAAAAGGAAGAAGTTTTCATAGAAATTTTGAAACAAAATTAATAATTATTTGATTTTGTTTTGAATTTGATTTTCAATTTCACTTCAATTTCCAAACGAAATTTGAAATTCCGTCTCAAAAAAATAACGAAATTAAATTTTGTTTTCCGTTTGAATTATAATTTTTATTCCCGCTTCGTATTTTCTGAAAAAATCAATTACACTTGAAATTACGTTTGTAATTCTGAACTGTAATTGAATTTGAGTTTCAATTCAGTTTCAGGATTTCGAAAGAAATTAATTAGACTTGAAAATTTCGCTATAGATTTGAAGGAGAATTAAATTTCGTTTCGTTTTTACATTGGAATTGAATTTGATTTTCAAATTGAAATCAATTAGACTTTAAATTTCGCTTCAGCTTCGAAACCGAATTAAATCGTGACGAAAATAATCTTAGATTCCGTTTCGTATTCCATCACTCCTTTTAATTTTATTTATTTTTTCCAATTTTCCTGATACATTCGGACAATTTTCCTAATCTTATTGAAAAATACTTTCGAAAATTAAAATTATTTGACAAAATTATATGAAATTATGAAAATGAATTTGATAATTTTGAATTTCCTTCACGAATCAGATACGAGCGTCATGAATCAACAGCAACGACATATTCGAGTGAGTATCAACATGTATCGTCGAGGGAATCGTCATCGCCTCTCAAGAGGCCATACGAACGAACAAATGGCGAGACAATCAAATCGCCATCCGAAGTCGATTCATCGCGAGCTAATTGTTCCAATAGTAGTAGTAGTAAGCAATTTAGTGAGATTAGGAGTCTCAAGAAGATTCAAAAATCCGAAGAGACACAAGGTAGTGGAAATTTTATGGACATAAAGGGTATCGTTAATCCCGTCACAAAGGAAATAATTACCGTTGGCGAGGCAATTAATCTTCGTATTCTTGACGTGCGAAATGGTCGTATAGCAACTTCCGCCGATGGCAAGACAAGTGTCACCATCAAGGAGGCTGCGAGTTTAAAACTTATTGATGATGATCTCGCGAAACGATTATTAGGACCATGCGGCATCACCGGTGACGGTCGTCATATCTCACTTCTTGAGGCGATACAACGGGAAATTCTCGACGCCGAGAGAGGAGACGATCGTGTGAAGGTAAATTACTCATCAACAACAAGTGGAATTAGCGTTGCTGATGCGATGAACGAAGGTCTATTAGATTCCGAAACGGGACATTTTATTATCGCGAGCGGTGAAAAAATCCCCATTGCCGAAGCTTATTCCCGTGGTTATTTGACGCGATTAAGTACAAATGTTAATATCAAACAGGGATCAATCGCGTTTTCCGATGCAATTTCTCAGGGTTTAGTTGATGACAGACTAGGTCGAATTATGGATAGAAACACTGGTGATTCACATTTTCTAGACGAGGCAATTGCCATTGGAATTATTGATCCAGAAATAAGGGAAATTGTTGACACTCGCAGTGACACAAAAATCACCGTTGCACAAGCAATCACTCAAGGTCTACTCAATTCCAAATCAGGCAAATATCTAGACGAAAAATCAATGGATAAATTAACATTCAAAGAAGCAAGAAGAAGGCAATTGATCATTAAACCCATGACCCTGAAAGATTGCTGTGATCTTGAGATTATTGATGAAAGCGGAAAAATTGCCAGTCCCGCTCATCAAACAAAATTAACAATTTTAGAAGCAATTTCCCGTGGTGTTTTAGATTCCGATCGGATTAAATCGATAACCGATGGTAGACTCGATGAAAAAGTTACTCTATCCGAAGCGTTGGCTGCTGGAATTATCCTGCCTGATGGTAAATACAAGGATGGTAAAACAGAGCAAGTGCTTTCAATTCCAGACGCCGTCGATAGGGGGCTTATAATTTCGGTATCGCAAAAGTCAATATTTGATATCGAGGGTTTTAAGGATCCTGTATCGGGGGAATGGATCAGTTTGAACACGGCCCTGTTAAAAGGACTCGTGAGTCCAAAAGCTGGTGGATCATTTGTGACTGATTTAAAAAGTGGAAAGACCCTTTCACTGAACGAAGCTATGAGCGAGGGACACGCTCGTCCCGAAGTTATGGAAATGCTAAATCGTGGAATTGGCATCACGGAGAATGGACACGAAGTGAGTGTGATAGAATCAGTTTTACTGGAACTTTTAGATCCAAAAACGGGTCAATTACTCGATCCACGTAGCAAGAAAATTGTGCCTTTGAAAGAAGCAATCAGACGTGGTTTAATCACGCCAGATGGAGCTGCCTTACTTGCAAGTCTATTGAACATTACCGTCACTTCCCAAACGATGACGAAAACGATTAAAAAATACCGGACAATTACCGAAACTGGAGAGACAATCACCAGGGACTATAAATTCTCATTTTCGGAAGCTGTCGCTAGGAATCTTGTCAATCAACAGACTGAAGAATTTCGCGATCCGGACACTGGTCGTGTTATGAGCGTTCAAGAAGCAATTAGAGATTGTTTACTCGAGAACACGTGCAAGAGAATCAAGGAACCAAAACAGGTGACTTTTGAGACGACAGTAATTCGTGACATTGGAGATTCATCGCCAAAGTCTATTGGAACGACAACGACAATTATCACCCGTGATCGAGATGAATCATCCACTTCACCATTATCCATAATTTCCGAAACGTCACTCTCCATTTCTCCCTCGGGTTCCACTGGACAACGATATAAAACCAATACTATTCTTGAATTCAGAGAAACTTTGGACTCCAGTCCTGGGACAAAATTGATCCAACAGGAAGCATTCGAATTACCAGCTGGCGGTTGGATGTTGGCGGAAGTAATTGATAGAAAACTTCTAGATCCAGAAACTGGTATGTGCATGATTCCTGGTACAGATCGACTTGTTCCATTCCAAGAGTGCGTGAAATTAGGAATCATAAATTCTAATTCCGCCTTTGTGATTGATCCCACAAGTAGGGGAAATATTTCCCTGTTGAAAAGTCTAGAGGAAGGGATTTTAGATTCAACTGGACATTACACATATCCGATGAAAATAACACTGAAAGAGGCGATATCTAGGTCGTGCGTAATTCTTGAAAATCGACCCCTTGTGGTTGAATGCTCCTCACCGAGATTGCTGCAAATTACGAAAGTCACAGGCGAACCGGACAGAGTGGAAATATCGACAATTGATGATCCCACGAAGAATGCGATAGTCAACGTTTCGGAGGAGCAAAATCTCCTGGATCCAGTGCAAGTGAAACCGGGTGTAATTTACGATCCTTCGACATCATTGGTAATATTTACTGATTCGGGAAAATCTGCCGATATTTTGACTGCAATTAACGAAGGTGCTTTACAACCGGAATTTGTCATTGTTAAGGATCCACGAACCGGTGGCGAAATCCCCGTTAAAGAGGCAATTAAACAAGGAATCCTAGACGCCGATCGAGGGAAATATAAAGACAAGAATGGAAAAGGAATGTCATTCGCTGACGCTACAAAATTGGGTCTCGTTGTTGTTTTAGGCGCTCCGTTAGTAGCAGCCGCAGCGGCCGTCGAAGCTGTCAAGAAAGCCATGATCGAGGATCCAAGAACAGGTGAAAAGATCCCTCGCGAAGTTGCCATTGAACGCGGTCTAGTGAAACCTGACAGATCAAGTCTTTCTCTAGGCGAAAAAACCAGATCACGAGTGACAACGGAACCGAAATTCAAAGTCACGATTGGAACAGCATGTTCCGAAGGCGAAGCAAAACCAGTCGTTCTCCAAAAGATGAGGAAGAAAATCATCAGACCGAAAGAAGCATCCGAGTCCGGAATGATGGACAGGGAGACCGCAAAGGTACTAGAGACGAAACTCTCCGGTGATGATGGAGAACCTCTCACACTACTAGAGGCCATCAAAGGCGACAAAATTGATGCGAATCGAGGCAAGATTGTCGATCCACAGACCGGAGAATCTTTAACCATAAAGGAAGCTTTCAAACGTGGAATTCTAGATCCAGAGAGTGGTGATATGTTCATTCCAATAGCTAAAAGCATTTCCATTCCGGATTTATACAAACAAGGTTTAATTGATCTCAAGGGGGAAATAATTCACCCAGAAACTGGAATGACCCTAAAAATGCCAGAGGCGATAGTTTGCGAAATTTTGGATCCAAATTCAAAACTCACCGATCCTGGGGGTGAGAAACAATCAATTGAGAATGCTATCAACAGTAATGTAATTGATCCCCAAACGTCGGTGATCAAAACCGAAATGGGCGATATGTCCCTAATTGGAGCAATTGAAGCTGAAGTGTTCGATACAGATGATACGAGGAATTTGACAGAAATTCCTCCAATTGGAATGACGTTCCCAGTTGCCTTGAATCGTGGCCTCATTGACGTGAAGAGAAAAGAAATCATCCATCCTGTCACTGGTGAGCGATTACCACTCGAGGAGGCGATTAATACAGACTTTATAATGACGGTCCCTTATCCAGAAGCACCTGATAGTACCGAAGTTAACAACGCCCTTGATTCCTCTCTCATCGATAAGGGAGTCTTTCATCATCCAAAAACTGGAGAACAATTTCCCATTACCGAGGCCATTGAATCCGGTCTTCTGGTGATTAAACCCCAATCGGAAAATATCGGAACTATTAAAGCGATTACGGAAACAATAACCTCGTACCATTCAACAACGTCTGAAACTGTTCAGCTGGCGGCAAATTTTGCTCTGGTTAGTCCTACAGAAGTGCAGGACCTCAGTACTGGAAGAATCCTTCCATTAGATGAGGCCAAGAGAAAGGGAATCGTTCGTGATGATTCAAAATCGAAAGAAGAAGAAGAAGAAGCAAATGTGACATTTACTGACGCTGTTGAACAAGGATTAGTAAACCTAGAGACCGGGACATTTACGGATCCCGATTCCGGAAAAGTGATGCCAATCGCAAAAGCCATTGAGACTGGAGTACTGGAGACTTCGTTACCGACTGAGAAAATTGGATCAGGTCCCCTGACAATTCTAGAGGCGTTTGAACAAATCTATGACGAAAAGGCGGAAAAATTCCATGATCCAGTGAGTAAGAAAGACTATAATCTATCAGAAGCGATTCAGATCGGTCTCATTGAGTCCGATTCGATCGTTTATGATGTAAAATCCGCCGAGGCTGTTACCACCCAACAGGCGATAGAAAAAGGTCTCCTTGATCCAAAAACAGGGAAAATGAAATTCACCAGTGGAACATCAATGTCAGTTGGAGATGCTGCGAAATTAGGCCTTTTGGCCGTTGTCGCAGCTCCAATTTTAGCCGGTAAGGCAGTAATCGACGCTGTCAGAGGTAAAACCGACAAAGATTCCAACAAACTTTTAGGAACAATTCCCAAACAAATTGACTCCGAAAGAGCAAATTTCGATAAAGAAGTAACTGTCAATAAGGAAGTTTTCAAAATATCAACTCTGGGTAAAGTAGATCCCCTCCTGCAGGCTGAGGAAAAAGTAGATTTAGACGAATCTGACGATTTAGAGGAGTCAATTGAGTCGACAATTGTCACGACAGTTCAGGAAGCTATCGAAAATGAACGTATTGATCCAAGAACGTGTCGTGTTTTCCTTCGAGGGAAGGAATTACCAGAAACAATTCACGTGGGTTTGGAACAACACGAAATCAGTTTAACCGACGCAATAGAAATTTTCTCCAAAACAAAAGTTGAATTACTAGACGACAAGAGATTAAGAATTCCCGTCACTAAGGATCTAACATCAGAGAATTTGGCCGAATTAGGTGCTTACAATTTAGAAGCCGAAAGATTTGCCGATCCCGCCACGGGAAATTTGGTCTCATTTAATGAATTTGTTCTGAGTTTGGAAATCTTCGATCCGGATAATGTGCTAGTTAGGGATATTACCAGCAAGGGGGAAAAATTCCTCTCACTTCGAAAAGCTATTGAAAGACCATTGGTTGATCGTAATGTTGGTTACATGGTTGATCCAAAAAGTGGGAAAAAAATCCCCTTCTTCGAGGCTGTACGTCTTGGATGGATTGTGGAAAATCCTGTCGAAACAGTTGACGGTGGATCACTTTTGTCATTGGAGGAAATCATCGAAAGTGGAAGTTGTAATCCAGTGACTGGCGAAGTTCATGATAATTCCGGAAACACAATGTCTTTGGCGAGCGCGATCAGGAACGATCTTATTGATCCCGATTCAATCAGCGTGAGGAATCCCCTAACCGATGAGATAATTCCCCTAACGGAAGCGATTGATGGAGGAATTATTGATCTCATCAGGGAAACAATTGTAAATACTGAAACGAAAATGGAAACGGAAATAAAATCCGGAATGTCAATGGGTCTTCTGATGCCGAGACAGAGAAAACCAATTTCCCTAGAAGCTGTCATCAATCTCGGTCTCTATGAACCAGAGACTGGTAAAATTCTCGATAAATTTGCGAATCAATTCATCGACATTGAGGAAGGTGTTCGTAGAGGAATTGTCGACGCGTTCATTACTGAATGTAAAGACACAAAAGCGGGTTCATTCCTCTCATTGGATGACGCCCTGACTGTTAAATTACTCATCCCCCTTACGGGCAGATTACGTGACACCAAAGCCGGTACACTACTTCCTCTAAACAAAGCCCTTAATCGCGGTCTAATCATCACCACACCGTTTATTCCCTCCCTCATTGACGCAATCGTTCAGGAATACTATTCACCAAAAACCGGTCTCATTCTTAATCCGGCGACAGGTGACGAACTAACGGTAGCGAAAGCCTTGTCATCAGGATTTGTTGACGGTAGGACAATCAAGATAAAGGATGAGAAACAAGATCAAGCTGTGTCGATTCAAGAGGCACAGGAATTGGAGATCCTGGATTTGAAGAAGGGCATCATGTTGTATCCCCATCCAATGACTCTGGACGTGGCTTTTGAGAAGGGTTTCATTCTAAGTACGATAAAACCCTGGACTCTACAGGAGGCGCTAGCACATCATTGTTACGATCCCCAGACTGGGAGATTGTTAATCGATGGTGATCGATTTACTCTAGAGGAAGCAATCACAAGAGGTATTATCACTCCCGACAGTCCTTCAGTGAAAGATCCAAGAAGTGGTGACATAATTTCCCTGAGTGACGCAATCAAACTCGGTGTCATCGATCCCAAGAGTGGTACAGCTCTTGATCCAATTTCCGGTATTCCATTAAGTCTAACAGACGCTCTAGATCGAGGACTCGTCGTGCCAGCGAAACGAAAAATCTCCCTACCCGAGGCTGTGTTCAAGGGATTCTACGATCCAAAAACCGGTCAATTCACCAGTCCAGAAACACAGGAGAAATTACCCACTGATCGAGCGATACAAAAAGGTGTTCTAGATCCAGCTTCGGCGATCGTTAGAGACAGTGATGGTGAAGTGATCACATTCCGTAAAGCAATTAAGGAATCGATTGTCGATCCAAAAGCGGGCACCATTACCAACAGTCGGGGTCATCCAATCGATTTTCACGAGGCCTTCGAACAGGGAATTCTCCTCGAGACACGGAGACCAATGAGCTTTAGTGAAGCGATCTTCAAAGGGATTTTGGATGAGAGTGGAACATTCCTTGATCCACAAAGTGGAGATCATTTGACATTGATCGAAACAATTCGGAATAATTTAATTGACGCCGATTCGGTGTTTGTCAAGGACACGCGGTCCGATTTGTGGAAGAAGATCACTTTAATCGAAGCCATCGAAACTGGGTATATTGATGGAAGAACGGGCAAGGTGAAAGATCCCGAAGGCAAGGAAATCACTCTGATTGAGGCTTACAACACGGGTATTATCATTGACATAAAAGCCGCTGTCTCATTGCAGAGGGCGATTCATCAGGGTTTGTATGATGAAAAAACGGGCAAGATTATTGATCCCAGCACCGGTCGTAGTGTGACATTGCATGAAGCGATGAGAAAGTGTATCATCAATCCAGTTCTCCCTTGCTATTGGGACAAGCGAACCGAACGTGTTCTGTCCCTAGCTGAAACGTGCCGAGCCAGTGTGATCGATCGTCGTGCCGGAACATTCAAAGATCCAACAAACAATCGTACCCTCTCGCTGACAAGTGCCTTGCAAACGGGTCTGATAATAGACATCGAAACCACAGGTTTTAGCCTCTATGATGCACTCCTAATGAACATGTACGATCCATCGAACGGTAAATTCATCGATCCGTCGAGTAACAAGAAACTCCTACTCTCTGAAGCCTGCCAGGAGATGATCAATCCCCTCACGTCAATTGTGAAGAATTCCCAAACGGATCAATACATTCCGTTGGTAGACGCAATCGCCACGGGCCTTATCGACAATATCCGCGGGACCTACAATCATCCAAATTCCGCCCAAGTTCTGAATCTCCAGGAAGCCAGAAAGAAGGGTCTAATCGTTCCATACCGAAAACCCCTGACTCTGGAGGAAGCTGTCAAATGTCACATCTACTCCAATGGCAGATTCATCGATCCTGTGAATAACAAGTCGTACAATTTGTCCGAAGCGATAGACAAAGGTCTCATTGATCCAGAAACAACAGCCTTGAAGGACGCAACAACTGGACAATTGAAATCCCTTCTGAGTGGAATTCAAGACGGTACGATTGACACATCGGAGGGTAGTGTTCTCGATCAGAAGACAAAGCGAACATACCGTTATGACATCGCTCTGGAAAGGGGTCTTCTAGTCAGTGTTGAACCATCATCAAGTTCCGATATTGATCATCAGCAAAAAATTGATACCCCCACCAGGGAATGTACACTCAACGAGGCGATTAAAGATAAACTTCTCGATCCAAATACATCATTTGTCAAGGATCCAAAAAGTGGAAGATTCATTCCCGTGAGTGTTGCGTTAAATCACTTGATTGATCCCACGGCAAGGGGTGTCTTTGAATCATCAAAAATTGATAAATCCCATCCACAGTGTGTGAAATTTGAGAAATTCGTCATATTCCTCAACAAGCCAATGTCATTTGACACTGCCATTGATGATGGTCATTTGATTCTTGAGACTGGTAAATTCACCGATCCAAGAACAATGACGATAATCACGCTAAAGGAGGCCGTCACTTGTGGAGCAATTGATCCCGATTCGGCGCTAATTAAAGATTCCGAGAAGAAGAAATTAGTGAAACTTCCCGAGGCATTCCGAAGGGGAATGATGGACGCTGATAAGGGAAATGTTTTAGATACAGCAACATCGCGATTGTACACCCTATCAAAAGCAATTGATCTTCGATTATTAGCAACACAAAAGCAAGGAATTTCCTTCATCGAGGCTTTACAATACGGTCTCTATGATCAGGCGAATGGTAAATTTTCCGATCCATTTGCAAATAATCTTGATAGTCGACGTTTAACTTTACTCGATGCGATAGATTCCGGTTTAATTGATCCAAGTACAACCGTGATTAAGGATCCCGTTAGTGGTGATATTTTCAGTTTATTAGAGGCAATTAATGAGGGAAAAGTTGATCCGGTTGAGGGAAAGATTTTAGATAATTCGGATGATGGAAAAAATTGGGATTTCATCAAGGCAATGGAGCATGGATTTATTCTCGCAGCAGAAGCTCGGGTAAGTGTTGATTTTTATTATTTGTTTTCAATTCTTGATCATTATCATCATTTTTGTCATCATTTTTTTTTCTCTGTTCTTTTTTTCTCATAAGAAGCTTGCTATTTGGGATTGGAATATTTTTCAAAATTTTGCTCTAAATGAAAACCATTTTTTTTTTTTTTTTGCATTTCAAGTGGACTTATTTTTATTGCTCATCTATTTCGGTGATCTTTTTTTTCTCTTTCGAGGCTTTTGGCATGGTCCCGCAGCATGGACCGTTGATATTAATCACTTTATAATCTACATTTATTTCACTTTTCTTCTCAGTTAATTTGGATTCATTTCTGACTTGATTTTCTAAGTAAAAGTTCCCATAGCAACTGTTACCATGGCAACCGCTACTTTTGCGTCTGTTTCCATAGCAACGGTTACCATCCGAAATGAATCCATATTTAAAATATAATAAAAAAAGGATTATTAATTGATTAATATTATTCAAAATTCAAAATTCAAAATAAAATGATAATAAAATTACTTTTACTAATGGGTAAAATATTGAATAAATAAATTATTAAATTTTCCATTATTTCAATTTTCCTTGTAATTATTAAAAAAAAAATTTTATTATTTCACATATTTTAAAGTTCTTACATAGTTATGCATTATAATATATTAGAAATTTTTTCTTAATTTTTGTTAATATTATTCATAAAAAATTTATTATTGCATATATATTTAATATAATTCCCTCTCACAATGGAATGATTTTGAAAAAAATAGAAATTCCTTTTTGCACAAATAGATTAGAAATAAAAATTTTTTTTTTTGAAAAAAACACCGATTATCTTATTTTTAATCAATCCGAATGCTGGCTTATGATGTTTTGTCTCGTTTTTACAGTGTTCCCATGTCACACAACACTTACATCTCCGTGCTTATTATCATTTAACGTATGGGGCTAGTAATGATCAACTTCTACTGACACTAACTGCTCGTGTTATGCCTGTGGCGTAATTTGGCCGACAAAATCTACGGCCACAAAAAAAAAAATACGCATTGCACACGTCATAACAAAAAAAAAAAAAAAATTCCTTCAACATCGCTTCTGTTTTTTGAATTCATTAATCAAAAAATCGTTTTATCGCATCAGCAATGCTAATTCGGCCTTTTTTATTTTATTTGATAAGTTTATATTTATATTATATTTATAGTACTAATTAATTATTTAAAATTCTTTTTTTTCAAGGATTATTAATTTTTGTATAATTTCATTTTCTAATTTTAAGTTTCTTATCCTATAGATAAATATTGTAATCTAATATTATGTTTTAATAACTAAGTTGAGGATGGTTTTTTTTATTATCGATTTAAAATTTCTAATAGATACAAATTAATAATTATTAATCTATTATTATTTTCAATTATAATATTAGTATTATTGATGATGATGATAATAATGAATTGATAATAATTTTTGTCTCACTTTTATTTCGTTTTAATTTTATTTTCCTTCGTTTGTGATGATCAAAGGCCAAATTAGATTTTATAAAAAAATTAAAAATGGAAAATAGGTAATCTTTATGAAAATTAATTTTTTGATTACAATAATATTGTATTTTCAATGATCAAATGCATTTTTATCATGTCATTTGCATGGTTTGACTTGTGAAATTTGCCAATAATGATTTCTATTTGCTTGATTATTTTTGAAAAATTTCATTTATTATTTTTTGGGAAAAATTTTTCTAAATTTGGAAATTTTCTTTCTATTTCGTCTCGAAGAGGATTTTTGAGAAAAAAATTCGCACCTAATGATTTGTAAATTTTGATAATTACAAATTTGCAAATTCAGGTTTTAAATTTTTAATAAAAATTAAATTTGAATAAAAAAAAAGTCAAAAAGTAAAAGTAAAAAGGCATTTACACCTAATGATTGTAAATTTTGATAATTACAAATTAAATTCAGTTTTAAATTTTAAAAAAAAAATTAAATTTGAATAATTTTTGAAATTGAAAAAAATTTGATATAGGTAATAATTTTGAAATTAAAAATTGAAAAAAATTGTAATAATTTTAAACAAAAAAGAATGATTCTTTTTTTGAATAAAATAAGAAAAAATGACACGAATCCTTAACGTTGTTAATGAAACATAATGTTCAATTTAAAAAACGATTATTAACTTTTATAACATCGTTATTACTGTAACAATTTGTCTCTATTATCTTTTTTTAACCGATGTTTGCTAATGATATTGTTTTCTCAATTACTATTTCATTTCAATTTGTTTTTAATACTTTCTTATGTTTTCTTATTAATTGTGTGTGTAAACTTTTTTATGTTTTCAGGTATTTTCGTTATTATGTTTTTTAAAAAAAAAGAAACAAAATTCTCCAAGACTTCTATATATAATATTTATAAACAGAAAAAATCTACCTGCATTTTATATACTTTACATTTCTTCATAAGAATGAAAAAAAAAATCATCGTCGTCACTTCCATCACGATTGTGCGTTTTAATTTATTTGCTTGTGAAATGAAGTCCTTTGCAAAATACGAAAGGCTTCGATGTATGTATTTTTTATTTTTATTTTTTATTTTTTGCTTCCGACTGCATATGAAAAACACATACATGATTGTGCAGTCCTTGCAGATAAATTAAAGCTATACCGATATCATTTTATTGTAATTATATTTTACGACATCGTTTTTATTTACTTTTTCGTGTGTTTGTGCTTGCATGTATGAGGTATGCCTTACGATAATTATATTTCTTTTTCTCTAAAAATAAAAAAAAATTGTAGCTCTACCATTGGTAAGATGGTGGAATTTTATCTCTTCTTTCTCTTTCATTTTTTTTTAGAAAAAAATTCTCTGATTATTTTTCTAAATTGATTTTTTCTGAATTGCAAATTTATTATAGCAAGCCGTTGAGGAGAAATACAAATTGTGTGACGAACAACTCACGAAATTGCTTCTATGGATCAGCGATGTCGAGGACAAATTGGCCAATCAGGACGTCGTCAAGGAGGATATCGAGGATCTGCGAAATCAAATTAATATCATGAAGGTTGGTGAATTTTCTCATTATTTTCATCCAGAAAAAAGATATTATTTGACTCAGAACCTAAAAAAATTTATTTGTTCCAAATAAAAATTTATTTGCAACAAGTAAAAATTTATTTGGAACAAGTAAAAATTTATTTGGAACAATTAAAAATTTATTTGGAACAATTAAAAATTTATTGGGAACAATTAAAAATTTATTTGGAACAATTAAAAATTTATTTGGAACAATTAAAAATTTATTTTGAACAAGTAAAAATTTTATTTGTGTCAAATAAAATTTTTATTTAAAACAAATAAATAGTTTAGTAGGCTCTGAGACAAATTTACTTTTATTTACTCAGATAAATTATATTTGATTCAAATAAAACATTTCTCTGGGTGATACTTTTATTATTCTTTTTCCAATTTTTTTCTACGATTTTATAAATATCTAATTAAATACAAAAATTGATTGGAGTAAATTTTTTAAATTTCTTAATTTTTCTTTCATCGAATTTTTGTTTTTATAATTGGATAAAAAATTTTTTTTACAGCAAATAAAGGAAGATTTGGACGCGCACACTCGCTCTATATCGTCTTGTTTGGATCAAGTAAGACAGGTGGTTTTAACCGGAAGTGATGTTCTCTCTAGTGATGAGATCTCGACTTTGGAAAAGAATGGTCGCTCTCTTAAAACACGATTCGATCGTGCTTTCGATCGCACCGATCGTTTATTGAGACGTCTCACTGTTGCTCGCGACGAACTCACGAAATTCAAGTAAGATTCAAATTGAAGAAAAAGAAGTAATAAATGAAGATATTTATTTTATTTTCTGTATCTTTATTTATTATTATGTTTTATAAGTTTTTCAGTTAATTCGTCAATTTATTGTTTAGAAATAAATTCATTATTTAGAAATAGAAATAAAATTCTCCTTTTTCTTTTTTAAAGGAATGAAGTGTCATCATTTTCAATTTGGTTGGACAAAGCGCGTCGCGCTCTCGAGGAAAAGGAGCGTTCGCTCGCCGATTTGGATAAATTAACGAGCAGCACCGATACAACACGTGACTTTATCAGCGATGTAATTGCCCATCAGGCCGATTTACGATTCATCACAATGGCGGCGCAAAAATTCGTCGACGAAAGTAAAGAGCATTTGCAAATTTTGAACGATTTTCGTACAAGTTTGCCGCAACGTCTACCACACAAGGAGCCAATTTCTAGTCAAGATTCACCAGTTCGCAGTGAAGTGTCAATTGTCACTGCACAATATAAAGATTTATTGGCGCGCGCCAATAATTTATCGGATAAATTGTCAGGCGTTGGTGGACGTCAACGGGATTATAATGATTCATTGGAGAAGGCAAGATCGTGGTTACGTGACGTTGAACCAAAAGTACATCGAATTATTTCCGAGCCAATATCAGGTGAACCAAAACAAGTCGAGGATCAACTGAGTAAGGCAAAGGCATTGAATAATGAATTACTGGCAAATGAACGTCTTGTGGATAATGCAAAGGCGAGTGTTGAGGCACTTTTGAGATCATTGGAGGGACAATTGACGCCACTTGAAGTTCGACATTTGGAGGAACCAGTGAGAGAGGTGGAGGATAAATATCGACAGTTGAGTAATGCTTTAGCTGATAAGTGTCAAGAATTGGAGACCGCTTTGGTTAAGAGTCAAGGAGTTCAGGATGCTTTGGATGGTTTAGTGTCATGGCTCAATAACGCCGAGAGCCAATTCAAGTAAGTGTATAAATTTTTTTGTCTAAACAATTTAAACACAAATACGATGATGATAATTGTATCTTTTTTGTTTTGATTAGAAATCTTCAACGACCAGCGAGTTTGCTAAAGGAACGCCTCGAGGAACAACAGAGCGAGCAACGTGTTTTCCAAGCCGACCTGGACAATCATCGCGCCAGCGTTGAGGCAATAACATCAAGCGCACAGGATCTTTTACTAAATTCAAGTAATGCCCGTATTGCAAAACGTACCGAGGCAAAATTAAAAGACGTTCAAAGTCGTTTTGAAAAACTCATGGAAAAATCACTTCGTCGTGGTGAATTCCTTGATGAAATTGCCCAAGCACTTCATGAATTCTTGACTGAAAGTGGAAAATTCGATACATGGTATTCGCACATGATTGAATTATTAGAATCCCGTGAAATCACGAAACTCGAGATTTCCGAACACGAAAGTAAAATGGCCCAATTGGCCGATAAACGTGAAGATCAACGTGGCAATTTTGAGGATTTAATACGCAATGGAAAGAATCTTGTCTCGAAGAAGGACATTACTGACGCTTCGGGTATACGTGATAAAATTAAAGCCCTCGAATCACAATGGAAGGAACTCAGTAATTTATTGGATGAGAAACAACGTTTGAGTAAATCACGCGCTGAACGTCTTTACGCTTATGAAAAATTGCGCGATCAAGTGATTGATTGGTTGAATCGTACTGAGAATCGTGTTCAACGTTTACATCCAGTTGCGGTCGATTTGGAAATTCTTAAGAAGCAAATCGAGGATTTGAAACCAATACAAAAGGAATATCGCGATTATGGAAATACCATTGATAAAGTGAATGATCTTGGAATTGCTTACGATAGTTTGTTGAAGGAACGTGGTGAGAGTCCAACTAGACGACGGGGAAGTTCAAGTCCAACAAAACGTCCCAATATCACCAGTCCACGTAAGATTTTTGTTTTTTTTCTATTTCCTCTATTCGATTTTCTTAAAGCACGCTTTGTGGCACATTCATTCATGACACGGACACTTAGAAAGCTTTAGTTACTTTATTTATAAATTTTTTTTTATAGTACGCCGAATGTCACAAGATGGTCGTTCACCTTCCCCCACAAAGTCATATGCAGTTCAAAGTCCGGTGTCTCCAGGTGGTAGCAGTGGATTTAGCAGTCGACGTTCCAGTCAGGATGGTTTTCATTTGGAGGAATTGTCACTGGTGCAACAGCAATTGTCGGAGATTAATAATCGCTATGGCTTATTGGGCGTGAGACTCACTGATCGGCAAACTGAACTCGATAATATTCGCGAGGAACTTCGTAAACATCTTGATAATCTCAAAACACTGTCGCAATTCCTCGATAAGGTAAAAAAATTAATTTTATAATTATTATTTGGAAAATTAACTACAATAAATTTAAATTCTAAGGGAGATATTTTAACGAGGGGAAATTGTTTCTAGGTGCAAAGACAATTGCCGAAGGAGACAATTCCAGCGACAAAGGAGGAGGCCGACAAAATGGTGAAACAAATCAAGTTGATCGTTGAAGAAATGTATGAGAAGCAATCTTTGTTGGATAGTACAAGAACTCAGGTTCGTGATTTGGTGAGACGTAAAAAGGGCGCTGATGGTGCGGATCGTCTCAATGATGAATTAGAAGACGTGGCAAGTCGTTGGAAATCGATATCCGATCGTTGTAAGGACAGAATTAAATTCCTCGAGGATATGAAACAATTCCATGATACTTATGAGGCACTTCACTCGTGGTTGGGCGTGAAAGAGAAAATGTTAGGTGCCCTCGGACCAATATCATCCGATCCGCGAATGGTCGCGAGCCAAGTGCAACAGGTGCAAGTACTACGTGAAGAATTCCGCACACAACAACCACAACTCGATCATTTGATTCAAGTTGGCGAGAGTATAATTGCGAGAATTTCGCCCGATTCGGTTGACGGGCAGAAAATTAGTCACAAATTGCAAAATATTCTTCAACGCTGGTCGGATCAATTGAGTCGATTGGATGAGCGAGCGCAAAGTTTGGGTGATGCGGTTGACACTAGTCGTGAATTTGACGCTAGTCTCAATCGTCTACGTGACGCGCTTCAGGCAATTTCGGACAATCTGGACGATCTGCCGCTTGACAAAGATCCCGAGGAGCAGTTGCGTAAGATCGAAAATCTCGAACGACAACTCGAGGGTCAACGACCATTGCTAGCCGATGCTGAAGCAGCTGGCGCTCAATTGTGCGAAGTACTCAGCGATCCTGCCTCACGTTCTGAAATACAGGCAAAACTCGCCTCAGTGGAGAAATTGTACAACAATCTCCAGAAGAAATTGGATCATCGAAAGGCCGAGATTGAGGGTAATCTACGCGATGGACGTCAATTCGAGGCATCGTGCAGTAAGACACTCGGTTGGCTTGCCGACGAACTTGGCAACATGTCGGAGAAATTACTCGTCTCAGCGGATCGTGAAATACTCCAGCAGCAACTCGATCATCACGAGCCAGTTTATCGGAATGTGATGGGCAAAGAGCACGAGGTGATTATGCTCCTGAACAAGGGACGTGACATACTCGCAAGATCTCAAAAGACCGAGAATCGTTCATTGCAGCGTGATTTGGATAAAATGCAGTCGCAATGGGATCGTTTGAAGAAGGATACCTTGGAGCGTCACACACGTTTGCAGACATGCGCCGAACATTGTAAGAAATATTATCGGGCGCAGGATATGTTCCTCCCTTGGTTACGACAAGCTGAGGATAAATTGGAGGGTTTGAAACCGGCTTCATTTAAACGCAAGGACATTGAGAAACAATTGAAGGAATTGTCGTCATTTAGAAATGAAGTCTGGAAACGTTCGGGTGAATTTGAGAATAATAAAACATTGGGCGAGACGTTTGTCGGCGCCTGTGATATCGATAAGGACGTGGTGAAGAATGAATTGAGCGCGATGAAAACAAGATGGGATAAATTGAATAACGATCTATTGGAGAGGACACAATCGTTGGAGGATACCGCGAGACATTTGTCAGATTTCAATGAGAATTTGAGAGATCTACAGCATAGCTTGCAGAGATGTGAGGATAAACTTGCGTCACATGATGCGCTTGGTGGAGCCGCTAAAGATCCGAAACTACTCGATAGAATAAAGGTGAGTGACGAAAATTTCAAATATTTTTTTCACTTCTTTTACTATTTTAACTGTATTTACTATTTATTTTACCATGTACAATATTTTATTTCCGTTCCTTAAATCTAAAATTAAAATTTCAGAATTTGAGGGAAGAAACCGTGAGTTTGAAGAAACCGCTGCAAGCCGTGCGATTACAGGCAAATGATCTCGTGAAGGAAGCCGGCGAACAAGGAATCGACGCCACTCATTTACAAGACGAGGTCGACAACATTTCCGACCGTATTGACGATCTTCAGGCGAAATTAGATGATCGTTGCAATGAATTACAAAGTGCCGCAACTGCCGTCGCACAATTTACGGATCATTTGAAATTGATAAATCAAGAATTACAGGCCCTCGAAAAGGAACTCGATTCAATGAAGGCGCCCGGTAGGGACATTAAAACGGTCCGCGGTCAAGTGGAGGAGATCAATCGTGTCATTCACAAGATCAATCGACTCAATGACGAGGTAATTAATCTCGTGAGTTCGAGTG
This sequence comes from Leptopilina clavipes, assembly GCA_001855655.1. Taxonomy (NCBI): domain Eukaryota; kingdom Metazoa; phylum Arthropoda; class Insecta; order Hymenoptera; family Figitidae; genus Leptopilina; species Leptopilina clavipes. Next base: position 20,440 of record JUFY01022641.1, read on the forward strand.
AGAATCTCGTTGATTCTGGCTTTGCTGCCGATGCGGTTGCCACTCGCGATCAAGTCGATTCACTGAAACGACAACTTGCCAAACTTGACGATCGCGCTAGAAATCGAGAGGAAGAACTCATTGACACTTTGAATAAATTGCAACAATTCTATCACGTTCATGCCGACATTATGGACGATATCAATGAGGCGCACGATCAGGTGAAGAAATTCCGACCAGTTGGTTCCGAGGTGGATTCAATTCGTGTCCAACAGGATGATTTCAGATCGTTGAAGTTGCATAAAATTGAGCCAATCGCTAGAGCAGTGGACGAGTGTAATATTTTGGGACAAACATTGATACAAACGGCCGGTAGGGACGTTAGTACGACGAATATTGAGAAGGATTTGGATCGAATGAACGAGCGTTGGAATGATCTGAAGGATAAATTGAACGATCGGGATAGAAAATTGGACGTTGGTTTATTACAATCGGGCAAATTCCAAGATGCTTTGGACGGTCTGGAGAAATGGCTCACAGACACTGAGGAAATGGTCGCGAATCAAAAACCACCATCGTCAGACTATAAGGTCGTGAAGGCCCAATTGCAGGAGCAAAAGTTCCTGAGGAAAATGTTACTTGACAGGCAGAATTCAATGTCGTCTTTGTATACCATGGGTCAGGAGGTGGCGGCCGGAGCGGATCCAAAGGAGCGAAAAATTATCGAGAAACAATTGACCAGTTTGATGGGAAGATTCGATAGATTGACCGAAGGTGCCGCTGATCGTATGGAAGCATTGGAGCAAGCAATGGCCGTAGCTAAGGAGTTTCAGGATAAACTCGTTCCCCTTGCGATCTGGTTGGATAGAACCGAAAAGCGAATCAAGGACATGGAACTCGTGCCAACTGACGAGGAGAAAATACAACAGCGTGTCACTGAACATGATCATCTCCATGATGATATACTCTCAAAGAAGGCCGGATTTAGCGAACTCACTGAAATTGCGAGCCAACTGATGAGTTTGGTAGGCGATGATGAGGCATCAGCCCTTGCGGATAAATTACAAGAGGTCGCGGATCGTTACGCAGCGCTTGTGGAACGTTCCGAAGCGCTTGGCAATTTGCTTCAGAATTCCAAACAAGGTCTTCGACATCTTGTACTCACGTATCAGGATCTACAGGCCTGGATGGATTCAATGGAGAAACGACTCTCTAGATATCGGGTCCTTGCTGTTCACACTGAGAAACTTTTGCAACAAATGGAAGATCTTGCCGATCTTACCGAGGAGGTCTCATGTAGGCAGAACGAAGTCGAAAGTACGATTCAATCAGGTCTCGAACTGATGAAACACATCTCGAGTGACGAGGCTCTACAACTCAAGGATAAATTAGACTCGCTTCAGAGACGCTACAATGATCTAATAACCCGTGGATCGGATCTTCTGAAACACGCGCAAGAAGCCCTGCCCCTTGTGCAACAATTCCATGACAATCACAATCGACTTATGGATTGGATGCAAGGGGCCGAGGCGGCTCTCCAAATGGCCGAACCACGTGAAGATGAGATCATACGACTAGAGTTGGAGATCTCCGAATATAGACCCGTTTTGGACAAGATCAACGCTGTTGGTCCCCAGCTTTGTCAAATATCGCCCGGCGAAGGTGCCGCAACGATCGAGGGATTGGTCACGAGGGACAATCGTAGATTCGACGCGATTACGGAGCAGATTCAACGTAAGGCGGAGAGGATCCAAATCAGCAAGCAACGGTCCACGGAGGTGATTGGTGACATCGATGAACTGTTGGACTGGTTCAGAGAGGTTGACAATCAATTGAGAGAAGCGGAACCACCAAGCAGTGAACCGGAAATAATCCGCGTTCAACTCAAGGAGCACAAGGCCCTGAATGACGATATTTCGAGTCAAAAGGGAAGAGTAAGGGATGTTATATCCACGGCGAAGAAAGTGATCCGTGAGAATGCGCAACATGAGGACACGTCAACAATTCGTGACAAAATGGAAGATCTGAGGGAAATTATGGAAATTGTGTCAACATTGTCGGGTGATCGATTGGGAGCTCTTGAGCAAGCTCTCCCACTTGCGGAACATCTACGAGACACTCATTTGGGACTAATCAGCTGGTTGGAAGAGGCTGAGCAGCAAGTCGCCATGTTACCAATGCCGGCACTTCGGCCCGATTTAATCGCCGTTCAACAGGACAAGAACGAATTACTCCTGCAGAGTATCAATGAGCACAAGCCCCTTGTGGAGAAATTGAACAAAACTGGCGAAGCTCTGATTAAATTGATCAACGATGAAGAGGGAGCAAAGGTACAGGATATCCTCGATGCTGATAATGCGCGCTATGCTGCTTTGCGCGCCGAACTTCGAGCTCGACAACAAGTCCTCGAGCAGGCACTGCAAGAGTCCTCGCAATTCTCGGACAAATTGGAAGGTATGTTACGTGCTCTCACTTCGACTGCAGATCAGGTGAACGGCGCAGAACCCATAAGCGCCCATCCGCCTAGACTTCGCGATCAAATGGAGGAGAATGCCGCCCTTGCTGATGATCTCGCGCAAAGATCGGAAGCTTTCGCAGCTGTGAAAAAGGCCGCCAATGATGTCATCAACAAGGCGGGCAATCGTGCCGATCCGGCCGTCAAGGACATCAAGCGAAAATTGGAAAAATTGAATAAACTCTGGACCGATGTTCAAAAAGCGACGATCGATCGGGGACAAACTTTGGACGACACACTGACGGTTGCGGAACGCTTCTGGTCGGAATTGAATGGAGTGATGTCGACACTGCAGGAACTACAGGACGCACTCGCAGGACAGGCACCACCAGCCGCTCAACCAGCGGCAATTCAACAGCAACAGGTCGCCTTACAGGAAATAAGACAGGAGATCGATCAGACGAAACCGGACGTTGAACAAGTTAGACAATCGGGTCACGAACTCATGGGACTTTGTGGTGAACCTGATAAACCGGAGGTGAGAAAGCACATTGAGGATTTGGATCAAGCTTGGGACAATGTCACTGCATTGTATGCGCGCCGTGAGGAGAATTTGATTGACGCAATGGAAAAGGCCATGGAATTCCATGAGACACTTCACGATCTTTTGGAATTCCTCGAGGAAGCTGAGAAGAAATTCTCCAAAATGGGACCATTGGGAAGTGATATCGATGAGGTGAAGAAGCAAATTCGACAATTGGCCAATTTCAAGGCCGAGGTCGATCCACATATGGTCAAGGTCGAAGCACTCAACAGGTGGGTTTATTGTTCTTTTCACATTCACAGTCATTTTAATATTAAAAAGAAGAAAAAAAATTTAGCGTAAACTATTCCCTCGAAGATCAATTTTGTCGATCTAATCGAAGAATTCTTTTTCCCAGTAGTTGAAAATTAAAAACATAAAAATGTAATAAAATTGAATTTCTTTGCATTTTTTTAATATAGAATGTTCAGAGAAAGAAATTCCATTCTATTTTTTCCAATTTTCAATTAAAATACTGAAATTAAAGAAAATTCAATTTACTGCAATCGATTTTCAAAAATAATATAATTTTTATTCAATCGGATTTTGAATTAATCCAACATTTACCGAATTTAAACAGAATTTAAACTTTTCGCAAAAAATAAAGAGAAGAAAAATGAATTATTTTTTTCCTAAATTAAAAATTAAAAAAAAAAATATAAATAAATTTAAAGTATCTTTATTATTATGTTTACAAAGTAAAATCGGAACTGTCTGGAATTTCTGCTCATTTCTGTCAATTTTTACTATTTCCGGAGCAAATTTTACCAAAATTTACTCCGAAAATAGTAAAAATTGCCAAAAATGCGCAGAAATTGAAGACAGTTTTGGTTTTACTTTGAAAATAGTAAAAGTAACTTTATATTTTTTCCGTGTAAAATTAGAAAAAAATTTTTTAACGTTTTGAAAATATGAGAAGTTTGGAATTTAAAGGTAAAATTTTGAAACAAGAGTCAATGGAATGGATTTTTATTTAATTTTCTGAACATTCTATTTAATAATAATTTTTGAGTGCGATTGAAAGATTTTATCGTAACAAAAAAAAATTAATTTTTTGCGTGACCCTAATAGTTTTATCCTAATTCACAAAATATTTAGAATTTCGAATAAGTTTTTATCTTTTTTTTCGAGAGAGAGATATTGATCTAATCAATTTTTTTTGTCCCGTGCTGGTTTCCTGATCACAGGAGTCTGACAAGGCAAGTCCATCTCTCTGCGTTGTCGCTGTAGTTAGAGCATGGCTTTAAAATTCTCATAAAAGTACAAATTTAGTTAATTATATATTTAATATGCCCGGAAATATTGACTAATGATTTTATTTACTTTTCATTGACATTCGTTGATTACGTTTTGTATTTAATTTATTTTCTTTCCTTTTTTTTATTATCATTATTATTTTTTTTTATTGTATATGGTTTTTTTTTAGAGTGTGGCATCCAAATTTTGTCTGTCTGTCTGTCTGTAAAAATGTTACGATGTCTCTTAAAATCGAAAATTCCAAAGCGATCTTTAAGAAATAATTCGACACACAATCGGAATAAAAATTAGTCCATATTTTCACATTTTTAATATTAAAAAGAAACAATTTAAATTGTAAATGTGTTTTGAATTTAATTTCCAACACTTTAAACCAATAAATGTTGCATTTAAATAAAAATTACAATTTTCTATCAAATAAAAACGATTTAGATAACAACCAAAAATTAGACCAACGTTTCTAATTGAAATATTGTTTTTGAAAATTTTTTGTTTTTGTTTAAGTGCCACTTTCAAGTGTTTAAAATGTTAAAAATTAATTTTTCTGCCCTTGCACTAAAATGCATTTAAATTAATATGATTTTTTATGAAATAATTCAAAAATATGCAGTTGGACTAACTTTTTTTTGACTGTCTGTTAGATTCTGCCTTAAAAAAAACTCAATGGTTAATGGAAATCGTTTGTTATTGTTGTTAAATTGTTTTTTATTTTTTTATATTTTTCATATTTTTTATAGTTTTTATATTTTGTATTTTTTATAGTTTGTATATTTGTATCTTTTATATTTTTTATATTTTGTATTTTTTATATTTTTTATATTTTGTATCTTTTATATTCTTTATATTTTGTATTTTTTATATTTTTTATATTTTGTATATTTTGTACCTTTTATATTTTTTATATTTTGTATTTTTTATATTTTAAAAAATAGAGGAATTTACCGTTTTCGAGTCATCTTGTTCTTTTTGTTTGTTGTAAACCGTTTCCACAGCATGCACGAGATACAAAGACAAAAAAAATACAGAAAATATTTTAGAAGAAAACAGGTCACGTCGGTGAATTTTTTTTTCAGATTTTGATAATATTTATGAAATATTTATACTTTTTATTTATTTACTAATTATAGGTAATTAATTTCGATTTTTAATTTCAAAATTTTTAACATTATTTCAAAGATATATTTGCAAAAAATTAGAAAATTTTAAAGTTTTTATTATTTTATTTTATTTAAAGTTGTAAAGTTTGAAATAATTTTAAAGTCCGATTTACAAAAAATTATTGAGTAAAAAAACAGAATTTTTGTTGATAAAAAAATTTGTCTTTGAATGAAAAATTCGTAATTGTAAGAAAAATGGTTTTTTTTACATTAATGATCAAAATTTGGGGGGAAAAAATGGGGGCAAAAAAACAACATGAAAGAAAACTTGAGTTAACAGTGGGAAACATGCAAACGAAAAAGGTGTTAAAAAAAGTAAAAATTGTTGTTTAATAAAAGTAATAATAATAATAATAATTTTAATTATTTGGTAGCTAAAGCGCTGATCAGAAACCCGCCTTTTATGCTGTAGGTGTCGTCTTCTTTTTATTGCTGTAAAAGAATTTGAAAAGACAAAAAATTAAAAAGCTGAAAAATTAATTTCTTTTGGAGGTAAAAAAATGCAAGATTTATTGAAAAATTTTGTTTTTTCTCTATAGGCAAGCAGCTGAACTTACTGAGAGAACATCATCGGAGCAAGCGGCAGCAATAAAAGAACCATTGGGCGCCGTTAATCGTCGCTGGGACGCTCTACTTCGTGGCGTTGTCGAACGACAGCGTCTCCTTGAGAATGCCCTCCTTCGTCTTGGACAATTTCAACATGCGCTCGACGAACTTCTCGTTTGGATTGACAACACCGATCGCACTCTAGACGAACTGAAACCAGTTGCTGGCGATCCCCAAGTAATTGAAGTCGAACTCGCCAAATTGAAGGTCCTGGTGAACGATATTCAAGCCCATCAGACCAGTGTCGATACGCTGAATGACGCCGGACGGCAATTAATCGAGGACGGCAAGGGAACGGCCGAGGCATCAACAACTGCGGAAAAATTAGGAACATTGAATCGACGCTGGCGTGATTTACTCCAACGTGCCGCTGATCGTCAACGTGAACTCGAAGACGCTCTTCGTGAAGCTCAATCATTCACGGCGGAAATTCAGGATCTCCTGTCATGGCTAGGCGACGTTGACAATATGATAGTGGCCTCAAAACCCGTCGGCGGTCTACCCGAGACCGCTTCCGAGCAACTCGAAAGATTCATGGAGGTTTATAACGAACTGGAGCAAAATCGACCAAAAGTCGAGACCGTCTTGCAACAGGGTCAAGAATATTTGAAACGCGCCGGTGCGTCAAGCGCCAGTGGTCTTAATCACAATCTCCGAACGTTGAAACAACGCTGGGACAATGTCACCGCAAGGGCCAGTGACAAGAAAATCAAGTTGGAAATCGCTCTCAAAGAGGCCACCGAATTCCATGACGCACTACAGGCCTTTGTCGATTGGCTAACGAACGCTGAGAAAATCCTAACGAACTTGAAACCAGTCTCAAGAGTCATGGAGACGATACTGGGTCAAATTGAAGAGCACAAGGCTTTCCAAAAAGACGTCGGCGTTCATCGCGAAACAATGCTGAATCTAGACAAAAAAGGCACGCACCTAAAGTACTTCTCGCAAAAACAAGACGTGATACTGATCAAAAACTTGCTGATAAGTGTGCAACATCGTTGGGAGCGTGTCGTCTCGAAATCGGCCGAGAGAACGAGAGCTCTGGATCATGGTTACAAGGAGGCGAGAGAATTCCATGACGCCTGGTCGAATCTAATGAACTGGCTGGAGGACACTGAGAGAACTTTGGACGAAGTCGCTGCCGATGGTCTCGGTGGTAACGATCCCGAGAAAATCAAATTCCGTCTCAATAAACACCGTGAGATTCAAAAGGCACTAAGTGCAAAACAGGGAAATTATGACACGACAATGAAGAATGGTAAAATCCTCAAGGACAAGGCGCCAAAGAGTGATGAACCAGCTCTCAGGGAACTTCTCAATGAACTCAAGAATAAATGGACCATCGTTTGTGGCAAGTGTGTCGATCGCCAGCGGAAGTTAGAGGAAGCCCTCCTATTCTCCGGACAATTCAAGGACGCAATTCAGGCACTTTTGGAATGGTTGCAAAAAATTGAGAAACAACTATCGAATACTGGAAATTTACATGGTGATTTGGACACGGTGACGAATTTAGTCGAGCAACATAAGAATTTCGAAAGGGATCTTGAGTCACGTTCGTCGCAAATGGATTCGGTGACGAAAACGGGACGTGAACTTGAATCGAAAGCAACATTGGAGGACGCTTCATTGATTAGACAGCAATTGGCTGAACTTCATAGTTTGTGGAATACGGTGACACGATTGTCGACGAATAAAAGTGATCGTTTGGAGGAGGCATTGAGGGATGCGGAACGTTTACATAAGGCGGTGCATGTTTTATTGGAATGGTTGAGTGACGCTGAGATGAAATTGAGATTTGCTGGACAATTGCCGGAGGACGAGCAAGAGAGTCGTAATCAATTGATGGAGCATGAGAAATTCCTCAGGGAATTGCAATCGAAGGAAATTGAGAAGGATAATACATTGGAATTGGCGAGAACGATTCTTGCCAAGGCGCATCCTGATGGTGCGGCTGTTATTAAACATTGGATTACGATTATACAATCGAGATGGGAGGAGGTGTCGACATGGGCTCTACAGAGGAATCAAAGACTCGAGGAGCATATGCGAGGACTTCAGGTTTGTTCAGGACCAAGGAATTTAATGTTTAATTCGATTTATTACTTTACGTATTATTATTTATTATTATTCGATTTATTCCCTCAATTTATAACAAAAATAATTTACAATCTATTTCTAAATCGTTTGATATTTTTTTTAATCGAATTCAAAATTAAGGAAGTTAGTTCAATTTTATACGAAAGTTCGTATTTGGAATTTACAAAAAACAATTTAAATTTTAAATAACTGGTGGAAGAGTGAAGAATTTAATTAACAACATTTTAGAGTTCAAAAAAGTTTGCAGTTAAATAAAAATTATACAATTTTCTATATCATTAAAAATCGAATTAGGGTAACAAACTAAAATTAAAATAAAAATTTTTCTTCAAACGAAATTTTGTAACAAAAGAATTTCTTTTAAACAGATTATTGAACAGATGTTCAATAATTATTATATTTAAATCAAAAATTATATTTAACAAAATTTTCGAATTTAACATCAATAATGAAAATCGAATTTAACTGAAATTTAGTTTCTTATTTCTATTTTTGATCAAATTTTTCTTTTATCGAATTATTTCGACATTTAACAGCATTTTTGTTTAACAGAAAATTCGTATTAATAAAAAATTGAATGAATAAAAACTATGAATTATAAAAAATCTGAATTATAAAAATTCAGTGGAATAAAAATTGACAAATTGAAAAATTTTGATTAATAAAAGTTCAAACGAATAAAAATTTTATTTAATAACAATTCTATTTGATAAAAATTCTATCTAAATATTCAGAGCATTAAAAATTGAAAAAAAGAATTCGGATTAATGAAAAATTCAAACGAATAAAAATTCAAATAAAAGGAAAATTCTTAATTATTAAAAATTAATATGAATTTTTTTTTTTTTAAATATATAATTATTTGAATAATAAAAGAATTTTTTTCCCCAGGATCTTGATAATCTTTTGGAAGAATTGTTGGCTTGGCTCGAAGGTCTGGAGAATACTTTAATAACACTCGAAGCTGAACCATTGCCGGATGATCGTCCAACTTTGGAGATGTTGATTGCCGATCATCGTGAATTTATGGAAAATACAAGTCGAAGACAAAATGAAGTTGATCGTATCTGTAAGGCACGACAAATGAAACCAATTACAAAGGACGGTCGTAAAATGTCCAAATCAAAAACATCGCTTGTGTAAGTTAGCACGAATATTTTCTTCTCCTTTTTTTAATTAAGAATATTTTTCTATTTTGACAGTCCATTATTTAATATTTTTACTTTTTTTTTGTATTTTTGAATAGTTTAATAATTTTTTTTTTTTGTTACATTTTTTCCTATTCTATTACCTATATTTTATTATATTTTCCCTAGTCAATGGTGCTTTATTGTGTCGTAATTTTCTTGTCAATTTTTCTAGTCTGTCGTATTTTGTTTTTGTCTTTCGTCATTTTTGTATAGTCTACAGTTTCTTTTCTAGTCAATTGTATTTTTTAAAATATATTTTTTTGTAATGTATTTTTAATTTTGATTTATCAACAAACGCGATAATTTTAAAAATATTTTAATGTTTCTTTTCTAGTCAATTGTATTTTTTAAAATGTATTTTCAATTTTGATTTTTCAACAAACGCGATAATTTAAAAAATATTTTAATGTATTCCCTATTCAATTATATTTCTTATTTATTTATTATTATTTTAATTAATTTATAATCTTTTTCGTTTTGGGGGCGGAAAATTTGAAAATAATTTTACATTTGAAATTTGATAAGTAATTATTGTCATAGACGCACTGTTTGTTTTTCTTTTCTTTAATTAAACGCTTTTATTGCTTTTGTTGTTTGTTCTGTGTTTTTTGTGAAAATCACGAATTGTGTTTGCATGTGCTTTTCCCATGGACAGCAGTAAGGACCATTGTCAAGATTATGATCATGATCATCAACCACTTCGTCGTCAAAGGTGCGAGACATTTTTGCTTCTTCGAAAAAAGTTTGATTATTCCAATAATTTATTTTGATTACATATTTTCTATTTATTTTCAATTTTTTCATTGCTTCATTTACGCTCAATATAATCAAAATCATAAATATTTAATACGAATCAAATTTTTAAATCTAAATTAATTATTATTAATTATTTAAAAATTAATAATTACATTAGCTTCTTGGAAAAAAAACTTAATGAGACTAAATATATTTAATTTTTTTTTGCAATCGTTTAGCTTCAAAGGAAGTCGAGATCTGTCCCAGATGCAGCGTGGAAGGTACAGCACTTTTTTTTGTCAGTCTTTTTTCTTATCACTTTCACAAACAACACATGAAAAGATTTTTTTTCTTCTTCACAATCACACATGCACTACTTTTTTTTTGTCTTGTGTATATCAATATCAAGGGACAGTTTAGAATTGCTTTTAATTGTTGCACTTGAGTGGGACAATAATATTAAAAAAAAAAATTCGCACAAATACTTTTTTTTCAATGAACAATGTCGCTTCATGTCTTTTTTACCCCCTGCTTAATGTCAAATTTAATTTTTTTTATGCTTTTAATCTTGAATTTATTCTTTATAGGATATCGACAACAATAAAAAATTTCTATTATTTTTCTCAATATTTTACATACAACAGAAACAAATGAAATAAAATTAGGAATAGTTTGTGAAAAAAAAATACAAACACAAATTTGGCACTTATTTAATTTTTATTCGAGTTTATTTATTAATTGGTTTCATTTGTTGACTTTTTTTTAACATTCTTTGTGTTTTACTCTTCTATTAAACGAAAATAAATTTTTTTTAAGTTTTTAAAGTATTATTAATAAATAGATTTGAGTTGTTTAAATAAATAAGGGCCAATTTGATGAACACTTGTTAAAAAACACTGCAAAAAAATGAGAGCTCTTTTAAGTGCAGAATTGCGTAGAGATTGTTTTTGAGTGATGTGACGCATGTTCTTGTTTAGCCGAGCCAGTCCAGGTCGCGAGAGAACACCAGATCCATCATTGCCTCATATTGGTCCACGATTCCCACCGAAAGGAAGGTTCGTTTATTATTTCTCTTTTTTTCTTAATTTTTAAATTTAATTTTCAACATTTCCGTTTCTTTTTCTTTTTTTTTCCAAATTCGATTCGACAAAATAAATAATTATTTACAAAACTTTTAAAGTTCCTTTAAATTTTATAATTCTTCAAAATTTCTTATCATTGATTTATTGAATTTATGTATTTATTTATTTGTTTATTTATTTATTTATTTCAAAACCTAATTTTTTTCCAAATACGAACTGCTTTTTGCATCTTCATTCAAAAATTACTCTGAAAAATTTAATATAAAACAATGTAAATTAAAAAATAAATTGTGGATTTTTTTGTCTATTTTGATTTTTGATATAATTCGAAAAAGTAGTAAAAAACTGTTTTTCCATTGCTTTCAATAGCAAGGGAGCAGAGCCGGAATTCAGAAATCCGAGAGTCAAACTTCTATGGGACAGATGGCGAAATGTTTGGTTCCTGGCATGGGAACGTCAACGTCGTCTTCAGGATAAATTGAACTACATTGATGAATTGGAGCGCGTCGCTAACTTCAGCTGGGAAGACTGGAGAAAGAGAGTAAGTTCTTGTTCTTCTTGAAAATAATTTTAAAAACCAATTATGGAATTTTTCTTACATATTTCAATTTATAAAGATCTTATATTGTCACCCTGGACAATTTTTAACATTAAAATGAATTTATTAATAATTTTTTCCTTTTTTCCCCCAAAAAAAAAAAAAATAAAACAGTTCCTGAAGTTCATGAATCACAAGAAATCACGTTTGACGGATCTTTTCCGGAAAATGGATAAAAACAATGACGGCCTCATTCCACGTGATGATTTCATTCAAGGAATTATGAACACCAGTCAGTATAATATTAATTAATTTAATTATTCAAGTGTTTTAAATAATTAATTCGATGGAAAATTAATTTTGCGAAAATTTCATAGAATTCGATACATCTCGATTGGAAATGGGAGCTGTTGCTGATTTATTCGATCGTCATGGTGAAGGTTTAATTGATTGGAAGGAATTCATCGCAGCATTGAGACCAGATTGGGAAGAAAGACGAACTTACAATGACACGGACAAAATTCACGACGAAGTGAAACGATTGGTCATGTTGTGCACGTGTCGACAGAAATTCCGCGTTTTCCAAGTTGGCGAGGGAAAATACAGAGTGAGTTGACCCAAAAATTAATAACAATAACAAACGATACAAAAAAAATAATTTTTATTATTGATAATAATAATAATAATTATTATTATTATTTTTATTTCCATTTCTATTGAAATAAAATAATAATAGATCATAATTAGGAATATTCCAAAAGTGAAAATGAAATTAAATGTCCTTTATCGTGTGAATAGTTCGGCGACAGTCAAAAACTTCGTTTGGTGAGAATTCTACGTTCGACAGTGATGGTTCGCGTTGGAGGCGGATGGGTCGCTTTAGATGAATTCCTCCTGAAAAATGATCCTTGCCGAGGTAAGTTTCTCATTTCTTGTTTATTTTTACAATATTTATTTCGAATCAAGATCCATTGGGGAAATTTCCCCTTTCAAGGATCTGTCAATTTTATTTTAATTGAATTAAAACTGATTTAATTATAATTCCTGATATTTATCTGGAAGAAATTAAATTAATTCCATAGACAAATATTAATTAATTTAATTAATTGTAGAAGATAAATATTTATTAATTTCGTAAAAATTAAATCAGATTTTAATTAAATTAAATTTTAGCGACAAGTCGAGATGAGTGGAAAAAATTATTTTGTTTTCGCAAAAAAAGAAATAATATATTTTCCAAAAATTAATAAATATTTTGATAAATTCATCTCTACTTGTAGTTAAATAAAAATTAATCTATTATAAATATAGTTAATTATCGAAAATTTGTTTCTTAATTCAGTAATTGCGAGATAAACCAAGAACCATGCTATATTTAATAATTATTAATTAATAATTTCAAAAATTCAAAAACTAACGGTAAAAAAGATCGCGCGGACATTTTTGAGAATTGTTTTCTCCTTTTCCCAAGAGGCGTAGAATTATTTTTAATATTTCTATATTATAAAAAACATTTTTTATTTTAAAATACAAATTAGAGACGTGTAATTTTATTTTTTGTTGAATTATTTTTTTATAATTATTAATTTACATTTTTTTTCACTTTCATCGACCATTTATTTGTATGCTGCTGATAAAATTTTTTTTTCTTTTTTTTTTTTTTTGTTACTAAATAGAAGTAATGCGCTAATCACCATCATTTTAGTTTAGAAAATTCACACAATAGCAGTAATAATAAAAATGATAATAGAGAACAAGTATACATATATTTTAATAATATCTCTGCATTAAAAAGTGTTTTTTCGAGCGGAGCTCTCTAAAATAATAAAATAACACGTCAGTGGGTTTGTGTGTGTATGATCTCAACTCCTGAGGTAACAAAAATAATGTATTAACCAATGAAAATCAAAAAAATGCCCATCATTAATGTCTAGAATGTGTAAAAAAAAAGGGATTTTTTTTCTCTTTTTTTTCGTTTTGAAAGTGTGTGTCTGCTATAATATTTTGCTTTGCTTAGCTCGTAGCTACTTTTTTTTAGACACTGGTTTGGTACAATTTTTTTTTTTTATTAAATTTCTCATATCTCTATCTCTCGGTTACTAATAATTTGTCACTTTTCCAAAAGAAGAAAAATGGAAATTTTCTTTTTAATGAAAATTCAAAACTAAATCAATTTGGTAAATATTGTAAATTTTTCAATACTAATCTAATAATAATAATAATAATAATAATAAATTTTTTGTTTGTTATTATTTATTTAAATAATTTAAAAGTTTTTAATTATTACGTTTGGTGGAAAAAATTTATTATTGTAGATATTTAATTAAAAAAAAATACTCGGTAATTCAATAATTCAATACATTATGTATTGAATTAAATATTCAAATTATAATAAGGAAAAAAATCTTCTTTTGGAACTGTGTTCTCTAATGTATTAGTAGATAGTTTACGATATTATTAAACGATCCTGTACTAACATCGAATTTATTGCTTTTTCCTCCTTCCTGAAAAATTTCCACAACCTTAAAAACAAAATTCCAATTTCATCTCAAAAAAAAAATTTTTTTCTTATTCTTTCTGTTTTTTAACATTGCATGTCATTTTTTTCTCCTTTTTTCCATAATTGTATATATATCGTCCTCTATTTGTGTATTCAGTTTTTCTAATGCCAATACCAGATCCTAATAAACCGGAGCAACACGAAGGCTGGTGTCCGCTTGGTGAGACTAATTTGTCTCAATTTTTATATTGCAAAAAGAAAAAATTTATTTCCCATTTTTCATTTTTTTTTCTCTTGTACATACATTTTTAAATATAAAAGCACTGAAATTGATTACGTAGAGCAAATCTCGCAAGCTGTTTGCACTTGCAAATTGTATTGAAATTTAAGAAAATGAAATTATTTTCATATAGATATAAAATAATATTTTCTCTCAATTTCTAGAAATAGAATTTTGTTCCGATTCTTTGACTTTGCTCTGATTGCTTCGTAATCTAAAAATACGTTTGATCTTTTAATAAGAACACCTCGTGAACGAGAGAGAGAAACTTTAATTGTTCTTTTATTTCTATTTTACCAGCAAAAGAAACAAAAATTTTCAGAATTTGTCTCTTAGATTTTTTTTTAATTTCTCTATTTCAAAATTTGACAATTCAATGATTAACAGAAAGCTTCTGATATAAAAAGAATCGAATTATACACATTTCAGTGAATTTTATTTATTTATTTATTTACGTCAAAAGTAGAAGTTCCTTGTTCTGAATTGACAAAGTTAGGAGAAAAATTTAGCGAAATGAAAAAAAGGAATTTATTCATTAAAATCATGCTTTAAAATGCACAATCACAATCAGATATCAGCTTCGAAATATCTCCCGATCCATTTTGCATGCTTCCGCACTTTTATGTATAATATTTTCTTTTAACAATCTTTAATTTTGGTTTAAGTTTGTATTCTTCAAAAATACAATTTTCTTTAATTTGTGATTTACATTGACTAACAATGTGTATATAACTAATTAACTTTATTTCGTATTTAATTATATTTTTACGGTGAAAGCGTTTGTTTTTTTCTAATTACTATTCATTGATTCGTCCAATACGAATAAGTAATTTTTTTTGTATTTTCTATTTGTAGACCTTTGATTTTTGATATCGATTTGTTTGCCTATTTTCGGTCTTTTTTAAGTCTTATAAGTATCTCCTGATTTTTAGTTCGACAGAAATGGTATGGTTTTTATTTCATATAGCATTTTATATTTTCAAGTTTTGATTTAGCATGGTTTGGAGTGTAGAAAATTTTTGAGTTATATTCTAACCCAAACGTTTGGTCCTCCTTTGAAACACGAAACCTGTTCTTTTTTTTTTGAAGAAACCAATTTTGCACTATTTTTTGTTTTTCCATATTTATAAATCGAAAAAGAAAATATTTTTGTCTTGCAAAATTTTGTGTTTCAAATTTTCATCGTATACTTGAAAAGAAAATTTAATTCAATTTACTTATAATTTACTTATAGTTAACTTATAGTTTACCTATAGTTTACTTATAGTTAAAAATTTATTTTCTTAAATTTAGTTAAAATTTACTTATAGTTAAAAATTTATTTTCTCAAATTTAGTTAAAATTTACTTACAATAATTATTTATTATTGTATTATTTTTAATATTATTTTAATAGTATTACAAATTACTTAAGTAGCTTTAAAATTTTTCGGTTTCAAATATATTTTTGCAAAATAAAGTCAATTTTGCAAATATATTTATTTTGAAACAAAACTTTGTTTATAGTATAGTTTGTAGAATTTTTATGATTTGTTTTTTAAATTTGTTTTCTTTTTTATTTTTCCTTCACAATTCACATTACACATTCACTCCAATACACACAATTTTTATATTTTCTTTTTCTTCCTCTCTCTCTCTCTCACCAATAAAAAATTCCTAATAATAAAAAAAATGTTTACATCCTTCTTGTCTTTGTGATTGTAAAAAATATGTTTTGTTTTATTTTTTATTTTGCTTTACGATTTTTTTTATCTGCCAATAATTTTTAATTGTTCTGAAAAAAAAATTATTTTATTATATATTTTGTTTCTTTTCTTCTTCATTTATTCGTCTTTCTCTGTCTCTGTATCAAAAAAAAAAACTATTTTGGCACACTCCTAATAATCATCCTTGGCATCCTTTTAACGCCTTCCTAACTAACTGCGTGCACGCAACACACTGTAGCCAAGGGAAGAACAAATATTGAGCTGCGGGAAAACTTCATATTGGCGGATGGTGTTAGCCAGTCTATGACAGCGTTCAGATCCAAACCAAGTCCCACTTCAACTCTGCAGCGCACGCAAATGTCCTCTGCTGGACCAATCACCAAGGTAACATCGTCACCCACAAAGTACACGTTCGGGGATTCATCTTCATTCATTTTTCTTCTTCTAACTTCATCACATCTTGTTTTTTTGTTTTCTTCTTTCCACAAATCTTTCACTTGGAAATGCAATATTTTTTGGATAACTTTAATTGAGGAAAAAAAAATGCAATTTTTGCTTCCGATTTTCAAAATTGAGTCGAATTTTTATTTTTCTTAATATAAGTAATAATATTTATAACAATAAATAATAATAATAACAATAATAAAAATAATAAAAAAATTTAATAATAAAAATAAAAAATAATAATAATAAAATAGAAAAAAATAAGCAATAAAATTTAAGTAACGAATTATTTTTCTTCTTACATTTGTTTAATTTACGATTTAATTGGAATTTTCATTTGACCGAATTTTTAATTTTTATTCAACTGAATTTTCATTTGTCAGAATATTTATTAATTGATTTTTTACGAATGAAAAATTTTATTTGATCGAATTTTCATTCGGCAGATATTTTATTTATCGGAATTTCTATTTTATATTTTCATTATTTTCATGTTTTATTTTTTTTCATTATTTTCAATAAGAATTTTGAGAATAATTGAGAATTTTCATTTGACCGAAAATCATAAACAAAATTTTTATTTAGCAAAACTTTGAATTTTTGACAAATTGAGAAAAATTCTTCTGTATTCATTCGGTCAAATGAAAAATATAAAAATTCAGTTAAACCTAAATTTACAATTATAATTCATAATTATAAATAAATTTTACTTTTTTAGAATGGTAAATTTTTTGAAATAAAAATTCCGAATATAAATAATTCTGTGATGCAATAAAAATAATTCAGTTACTTTTATTTCTGTGAATCTTTTCGTAAATATTAAAAACGAGGCGAGGGCAAAATTTATAACGCTTTATATCCAAAAATTGTATTTCTATAATTTTTCCCATTTTTTTGACATGTTTTATATAAAAAAACACACATCAAGACTGATAGAAAAAAAATGTTTTAATGAAAGAATTTTTGATAATTGCTATTTCAACAATTTTTTTCCAAAAAGAACGGAAAAGAATCGAGAAAGGTTGATTGATTTTTTTTTGTTTTATTTTTTAAAAAGAGAATTTTTATTTCTCTCTCTTTTTGAAATGCACGTTACCAAACATTTAGAGTCCATTTCTGGGCCAAAAGTGCAAAAGTTGAAAAATATAAACAATTTTCCCAATTAATAAATTATGATTAATTAATTAATTAATTAATTAGCAATTAAGAAAACAATTTTCTTCTGTCATTCTTCTCATGAGCTTGAAAACAAAAAAAAAAGTTGCACCTCACAAATTCCATGAAAACAAAAATCTTCAACAAATTTCGGTAAGTAAAGGAAATTTAAAAATCGGAAGGAACTTCGCATGAGCATGTCTGTAAAAAAAGAGGTCAAAATTGACCTTATATTGTTTGTTTTTGGTTATAATAATTATTCAACTGCTTCTTCTACTTCTTCTAAATATTTCTCTTCAGTTTTTGTAAGTCTGCAAATTTTGGGCTGGTTAAGTAAATATTTTTTTTTCTTGGCGAGATTACAACGCATGATCTCTCCCGTATTTATATTTGTCTCTTTATGGACCCAAGAAGTGTGACGTTCGATTAGCACCTCAGGAGATGTGATTTTTTCAGGGAATGTGGCAAGAAAAATGAAAAAAAAAATTTCCCCTCCGTTTCTCTGAATAATTGGAAATTATTATTATTATTTTTTTTGAGTCTTGGCGAAAATAAATTTTTTTGGTTTTTCTGGATCGAATTATATTGCGATTGGAAAGAAAAGATTTGATAATCTTTTTTCTCGAGCGTTTTTTTTCTTGTGTTGGTTTTTTGGCCATCGGGGCTAAATTGATTTGGTTTATGGTGTAGCGGAGGAGTTTATGAACCAGCTGATGCCGATATTTGAGAGTTTGAGACAAAAGGAGGATCTTCCGTGCTCGTATCCTCTCCACATGCACGCCCCCTCTTACCACTGGGTAAATAACAAAATTCTTTCTAGTTTCTGCTGTGCCATTTTTTGTAAAATGGCTTGTTGAGTTTTTGATTTTTTTTTCTCTTTAATTTTGCTATTTTGTTTTAAGTGGCATTGTGTATTCTTTTTTTTATTCGAATGGAGTGGTTTTCGATTGCATCGCATCATTCCCTCTGATGCTGTAATTTTTCTTTCTTTTTCTTTCCTTTTTTTCTCTCTTTTTTTTTCTCCTTTTCCTCTGGCTTGTGGCATGATTTTAGAATATATTTTGATTCCTCTTTGAATTCCAAGTAGATTATTCACCCTAGTGACTTTTAATTACAATTTTTCTTTTCACTATCAACATCTCATTCGATTTTTTAATTTTTCTTTGTTTCCTTCGTTTCGTTGAATTTGAATTTTAATTCTTTGAAAACTATTTTCTCTTATTAATTTTATTTTGAACTAAAATTGTAAAAAAACCTCGAAGTCACTCTGTCTTTTTCTCTTGATCCCTCTTTGGAAAAGTGTCGTCTCGAATTTTAAAGAATTACGAGCATGAGTAATTTTGTGTAAAATTTTTCCTATGAAAAAGGCAAAAAAAAAAATTATTTCGGATTTTGAGAAAGAAACATTTTTTTCATTTTAACGAAGCAAGACGAGAAAAATAAAAAATTTACTTTCGATGCAAATTATTTATTTATCTAATCTTAATTTTTTTTATTTATTTATTTACACTTTGCGGACAGAAAAGGAAAAATATAATAATAAAAAATAAAAATTTATTAAATAACGATGGTTTTCAAATTACTTGAAATTCCAGATAAATTTTACCAGAAAATGGAAAAATTTATTTTTTTCTGATTGAAAAGAAGTTTTCTTTTTCAAAAACCAAAAAAAAAATATGTCCGTTTGTTTGGGTAAATATTGTTCGATTATGAAATTGGTGATTTCTCTTTGTTTCCCGTACGAGTGAATTGGAAAAAAAATTCATTCCTGTGGGAAGGTAAAATTTTTTTTTTTGATAATTTTGTAGTAGAGTGAAAATACCTTTTTTGCGTAACAATGTCATTGTTAATGCGTACATAGTGGCGTTGATCGGAGATACTTCGAATCATCATAAGCTACTTTATCTCTCGCAACTTCTCTTGGTAAGTCTGCATGCCGCTTCTTTAGATCAAAATCAATTTTAATTATGGTAAAAAAAAAATTTATTATTGTTATTATAAAATTCGTAGATATTTTTTTTTTAAACAAATTGACTGTCAAGTAATAATTTTTTACATTTTCATCAGCAATAATGAGAAAGTATTTTGAAATAGTTTTCTATTAATTTCTCCATTTTTTTTCCTTTTTTCAATTTATTTGTAGAAACAATAAAAAATATTTGGAAAAAATATATTTATTTTCCCTTTTCCGTATTTAAATTGACCGCAGAATTTTTTTCTCTCTTTCTTTCTCTAAAATAACTGTATTTGAAATCATTTCTGTATTATTGCATTTGTTCGTTTTAAATTGTATAATTTTTTTTTGTAATTTGTAAAATTTATATATTTGTTATAGAATTATTTCAATCAAGAAGTATTTTCATTTTTGCCGAAAGTTTTCGTAAGAAAAACAAAGTATTTAAATTAGTTTGATGATGATGATGATTATTATTATTATTATTATTATTATTATTATTATTATTATTATTATTATTATTATTATTATTA
>JUFY01022641.1:40714-52900 GCA_001855655.1 Leptopilina clavipes
TATTAATATTTATTAATATTATTAATATTAGTTATTGTATTTTATTTTGACAATTAATTGTATGAAATATTTGAATACAGAAAATTTGTATTTTTAGAATTAACATTTGATTTTAGCCGAAAAAAGTAGTTTTTTAAATTACTTCATTTTTTTTAATATTAACAAAAATGAGTTGAGTGTAAAATTACCATAAGTAAAATTGAATTAATTTATTATTAAGTAGAAAAAGTATGCTATCAATTACTAGGAGCCGTGGGTATGTACTTATTTTTTCCACTATCATTTAAATCACGCAAAAAAATTTTCAATTCCATATTTTCAAATTTCCTAAATATCTAGAAATATATTTCAAAAAGATCTTTTCATAAAAAAATTTCAAAAAATTACATCTAGAATAACTTTTTCAAATTTCACATTAATTTTTCTCTATTAATTGTTTTTAAACAAATTTCAAGTATTTTTTTTTTTAAATTAACTTTTATGAAAAAACTGTTTTAAAAATATCCAATAAAACTTTCCATAAAGAAAAATTTTATAAAAAAAAAAAAAATTCTGTATAATCTTTATTTGAAAATTTTAAACTTTCTGGTAGAAAAAAAATTGAATTTAAAATTATTTTTTCTAGAAAATTCTTTTAGATTGTAATTTAATTTATGAATTTTCTTTTTTCTTAAATAGGTGAGAGAAAGAAGCGCACGAAGCGTGCCAATGGGAACGACAAGAGCTTCGCGAACATCACTCAGTGCAGGAACACCGGACAGTCTCAGTGACAATGAAACATCATTCAAAACAACAGTGAGAAAGACAAGTACGTCGTATAGAAGCACACTAACTCCAGGTAACTAAAAAGCTTTCGCTAAATAATTACTGCTGCTTATTGCCAAAAATAGTTTAGAATTAGTTTTAAAAAAAATTTCTATTTCTTTTTTTCTCAAAGGCGGAAGTCGTCCATCTAGCCGACCGGCTTCAAGACCAGCATCGAGACCTGCAAGTCGACCTGGTAGTAGACCTGCTTCCCGACAGGGCAGTCGATACGGTTCTTCACAATCTCTAGACAGCACGGGTAATTAATCAAGTGTTTTTCAATTCTATTCAATATTTTCTTTGAATTTTTTTTAATGATATTTATTAATGTATATTTTCATTATTTTCCAATAAGGGCTTGTCATTGTTGCAAAAGAAGAGAAAATGTTTTTTATTATTTTTCCTATATTTCTATATTTTAATAGAAATATTTTAATTTTCTAGAAATAGAAATATTCTTATATTTTAATTTTAATTGAAAAAATTTGTATCTTTTTATTTTTTTTATTCATTTTTTTATCTTGATATTTTATATTAATTTTTTTTATCTTGGTATTTTTATTCTTTTTTTTATCTTGATATTTTTGATCTGTATTTATTTTTTATTTATATTTATAATATTTACAATATACTGAATTTTTTACTAAAAAATGAGAAAGAATATTTCTTAATGGAATAAAATTGTTACCAGACGATTCTGCAACTCCGAGTCGCATCCCAAGACGAACTGTGGGTACAACTGGCAATACGCCAACATCAAGTCGACATAACAGCATCTCTGGAAAGAAATTAGGAACTCCAATGAACGGTTCCAGTTCGCGGCCACGAACTCCAACGGGTCTCGTTAGTCCTGCGAGTGGATCAGCTTCAAGGTTTGTTTCAATTTTCCATATTTAGAATATTATTAAATATTAATAATTCCCTCCAACTGAAACGGATAAATTGCAATTGTGTATATATAAATGGACGATTCTTCTCAAAGAGGTCACAGATTAATACGAGCAACAAACAAGACACTTTTTTGTACATTATTCAATTATTCATTTTTAATTTAAAAATTTAAAAATTAAAATTGAAAAAAAATTAAATTTAAAAATTAAATTTAAAATTAAGTTTTTAAATTAAATTAAATTGTATTACGTTTTTTGTAGCAAATGCGAAGCGAACGTAATTTTTTTCCCCTCTGAAGAATCATCCACATTGCATTTGAAATCGATTAATTTTTTAACAATTTGCATCTCTTGTGAAGCGATTAATATCGATGACTGCAGCTGAACAAATAACATAAAAAATATAACCAATCCTGTACTCACATTTCTTTACTTATAGTTGTATTTAATTTATATTTTTATTAGTTGAATTTTGGATTAGTTTGCTCTTTTTCTCATTTAACAATTATCGTTATTCACTCCGCCAACTGATGATAAATTTAACTCTAGACAAGGAAAATTAAACATTTAGAAATTCAATAAATTAAGAAAATTAAAAAAATTATTATTATTATTATTACTATTTAACACTAACACCGCTTAAAAAATAAATTTTTTAGGTTTAGCTCGATTCATCGAGCCTCGAGTATACCAACACTGTCTGGTGTCGGAACACCAATTAGGTAATAAGCAAAATTAACCATTCTTTCTGAATAATAATTACGCAAAGAAATTTAAAGACTTTCGCTTGTTTATCTCTCTCGTGGAAAAGTGTTTTTTGCTCCAAGAAAAGAAAAAAAATTGTAATTTGCTTGAGTTATATTAATTAGTTACTAATTAGTGCTTGCAATGAATTCAAGTTGAATTTCTCGATAAAAAAAAATTCGAGAAGAAAATTGGCTTTTCATTCATAAGATTGTCAGTATTTACATAATAATATAAAGTTGGTGGTGGTGTGGTTTTTGTTTCTTTTTACTGTAATTTGACGGGACTAATTTATTTATGTTTATTGAAAAAAGTAATTTGTTTTATTCATTTTTATATTTAAATAAACAAATTTATGTATTTTTATTTTTTTTATTTCTAGATAAATAAATTTATAAGCAGATTTATTTATTTTTAGATAAATAATATAACCAGATTTATTTATTTTTAGATAAATAAAATAACTAGATTTATTTATTTTCGAATAAATGAATTTTCATTTCTTTAAATTCTTTATTTTTATTTTTATTAATTTAATTTGTCAAATTGTTTTTTTATTGTTAAAACTTTAAAATATTCTTTACTGTCAAGAATGGTGTTTTTCTCTTTATTCACTTTCCCCATAAATAAAAAAAGAAAGAAAAAGAAATAGGATAAAATCTTTGGGAAAAACTGACATTTTCGTGGTTAATTATTTAGCCGCTCTAGGATTCCTGTCTATGTTGGACCGGAAATAAAATCCCCTCAATCTACGACCAGCAATATTTCAACTCATTCAACCCAAAGCAATCATTCTACAATTTCTACTGACTCCACTGGGTATGCTGGATGGTTTTGGTCTTGGCTTTTCTCTGTCCTTGTCTTGTTTTAATTGTCTGAATGTCTTTCTCTATATTTTCTATTTTCTATTTTCTATTTTCTATTTTCTATTTTCTATTTTCTATTTTCTATTTTCTATTTTCTATTTTCTATTTTCTATTTTCTATTTTCTTGAATTTAAAAAATTCGTAATTATTTTTTATTTTATTATTCAATAAAATTGGAAAATGAAATTATTGTCGCCCAATTATCATAATTTGATCTTTTTACCAATTTAGGTAACTCTAATTTCTATAAAATTTCTTATCTGCTTTGCTGCATGCGCTTTATAACATTTATTATTTTTTCTTGTTTTTCGAAATATCTAAATTTGAATTCTAGATTCTAGATTGTTTTTGCAGAAAACTAATTTTTAATTTTTTTGTGTCTTATGGTGTGCGTTAAATATTTTTTTTTCAACACTAAACCTAATTTTTATTTTTCACATTCAAAAACGGGCTTTAGAATTTTATTTTTTCGAATTCATAAAATTCATAATTTCACTAAAGTTTAAATGTAAAATTAGGAACGATTTTCAACTATAAAGTTGATTTTTATTTTTTTTTTTAGGTAAAGTTAATTTTTTACTTGAAAAAAAATAACAAAATAATTTATAAATTTTAATTAACTGAAATTACAAAATTCACAAGATATTTTTATCATTTTTTTATCATTATTTAATATTTATCAGAATTAATATTTAATTTAATAATTAATATTTAATATTTAGGAATATTTTTTTTTTTGGCAAATTTTTTTTTAATTATTTTGATTTCTGTGTAGATTCTTGAGACATTATTTATTTTCAACAACCAAAATTGTAAATACTAAATATTTTACAGTAGATTGCTTCTTAAAAATCTAGTTTGTAGAAGAAGAAAAATCGAATTTATCATTTTTTATTTTCACGAAGCTTATAGCACAATTTATTTTTTTTCTTTTTGTTATCAATTCTGGTATAAGGATTAACAATTTTTTTTTTCGCAATATCAGGAGCTACTCTGCCCGCACGAGTTCAGCGACTAATATTCCATTGGCTATCAAGAGCAATAGGTAAAAATCATACATGATTCATCTTTAATTTTTTTTTTGTTTTGTTTGGTTTTGTCCTGAGTGTGAAAAATTTTCATAAAGATTACTGATTTTAGAAGTCAGTAATAAAAATTCCACAAATTAGTCAACAAATTTTCTTCCTATCTTTCGTGTGTGCTTTAGAATAAATTTTACAATTTCTTTCCCACGCCTTTTTCCTTTCTCTCTCTCTCTCTCTCTCTCTCTCTTTTTGATTTCATATTCGAGAAGAAATCGAAAATTCTTCCTGCACGTTTGTATTTAGATTTTAGATGTGAAAATCAATAAAAAAAATTGTTTTTTAATTCAAAATTTCTCATTTTTTTTTCTAATTTTCAGAACAAAGACATCGTCCAGTGGAACGAGCACGCCTCTACCTCCGTCTTCGAAACTATCGAGAAGACCGTCCGGCGCTTCAGATTTACCAGTATCGACGCCTCTTTCACGAAAAGGAAAACCAACACCAATTGAACAGAGACAACCCTTCAGATTATAACCCATTAACAACATAAACAAATAATAATAATAAATCCCTACGGATGCTACAAAAAAAACAAAAAAAAAAAACAATGAAGAAGAAAAAAGGGAGAAGATAGTCACGCTTTTCAATAACTGTACAGTCGATAAGAATTTTTAGACATAATCCTTAACAAATAACAATTTCTTTAAACAAAAAGAAGATGAAACAAATAATCGGTAATATAAACGTCAGATTTTCTATTGGGATGCGAATAACGTTATTTAAACGACGTCATCGCATTGTTGTTACACTCGTTTTTCTCAATATATGAAAAATTCCCTCGCGGCTTTTTTTTCTCTCTTGGGAGGAAAAAAAGATGAGTTCTACGTTATATGTAAAACTTGAGAATGAGACAATTATTTATATGTATAAAAATAAAAAGCGAGGGAATAATTTATCAAGAGTAATATTTATAAGAATCTCGTTATATTCCACTAAAAAGAGTTCATTTTTGACTCTTGTTTTGGTGGAGGATAAAATATTGTTGTAAAAAAAAGAGAAGAATATGAAAAGAAGCAGTCACTGCGCGTGCTTAAAGCGTATTATTATTATAATATTATTATTATTATTATTATTTATTCTAGAAAAATCGAGTTATGGCTCGTAGTATCTTTTTTTCGTTTCGTTTTTTTTTTTTACGAAAATTTGGCGTTTAATTTTTTAAAACAATAATTCCTTCTATATATATATATATGAAAATTTATATATTTTTCAAATGAGAAAAGACATCTCTGCGAATTAACATATTGTGAGGGACGAAATTTTTTTTCTTGAAATTCTCAAGTCAAATTCGGGGGTTAACATCAAAATAAAAGAAAATTGATTTGATTTCTAGATGAAAATTTTGTCCCTTACAGAAAAAAACCGATTTAACAAATATTAATTCGTTCGATCGCCGAGAGAAGGATTAACGATTAATATCGATAAGTTTTTTTTAGGCTGCCTAGATTTACTCATTTTTATAATAAAAAAAAAAAACTGTAATATTATTAATGCTAGCGAAAGTAAGTGTTTATACTATATTTACATATATTTATAGATTATATATATTATTTAATGCCATCGTTTTTCTCATTCCTCGGACGAGAAATTTGAAAAAAAAAAATGATTCTTCTCCCCGCTTTTTGTTTATGTGTTTGTTAGAGATAATTTTTCAAATCATGTTTCAATTTTGATCCAAATTAAAAAGAAAAATTTTTAAAACGGAAAAAATGGGGAGTGAAAAATTTTGTCAAAAAATAAAAAGACGAGAGAATATATTCTGTAAATATTGGTTAATTCTCTTGTCTCGTTTGCCTTGTTTTTAAAAAATTAAAATTATTCCATTTGTAGGTGAAATTTATTCAAAAAACAAAAGAATAATGAAAATCAAACTTAGTGTGTTATGTTTCTAACGGCACAAAAAAAAACTTGTACCGATTATTTTGTTTTCGAGAGTTTTTTTTTCTTTTCATTTTTTACGTCCATGGATAGCATGGATTTTTTATTATTTTTTTTTTGTGTATTATGATGATACTACAAGGCTTTGTTATTAAAGACCTCTTCCGATTAAACCTACCGCTGTGGGTATCGGAATAAGTCCACGAAAAGACATTTCTATATTTTTGTTTTTGTTTTTTTTATATACATTTAAATGCAATTTACTGTAACTCGGCGGAAAAAAACACTCCGTATTTGTAATAATCTAATGTGATTAATGTATTAACAAAAACCTTACACGATAATTTTTCTTGTTATTTTTTTTTCGCCTGTCAAATTTCTGTATCGTCGCTAAAATTAATGCTGTGAAGAAATATACATATATATGTGTGTATATGTATGTGTATGCAAATATATATCTATATTGACCAATATTTCCCTGTGTTTTTCATTTCACTTTATCTCTCTACAAAACTGACAAATTGTAAATTTCTATTATTAAACAAACAATATCGAAATCAATTATTAAAATCGAATTTAAAAATATTGAATTTCGCATAATAGTTGTAATTTAAAATAATTAATAATAACTTTGTAAATTAAAATTCAAAGACTAATTTAATTGCATAATAATATTTAAAGAGTAAAAACTTTTTTTAAACCAGTAATGAATAATTTTATTAATGAATAATTTTCATTAGTTGCATAATAATTGTATTCTAAAGTAATAATATTTTCAAATAATTTAATTAAAGAAAATCGTTGTTAAAACGGTTAAAACCATTGAAATTACTTTTTCACTTCTTATTTAAATATTTCGATTTCGATTCGACTTTTCCCGCCGCCATTATCGATAAGGTCGAAAGTTTTCGATATATGTCACTTTCGATCTATCGACATGGCACATTGACAGTTCACGTCGACAAATTTTTTTATTCACGAAAATATAAAAGAAAAAGATATTATAATATAAATGAGCTTGTAAAAAGCTGATAATTTATTAAAATAGTACGTTCAGACAGCCGGCTGTCAAAAAAGTTTATTAAAAAAACAAAACGAATAAAAGTTTTTTCAATTGAAAACATTTCAATAAGAGCAGAAGACACGTCACAGGACCATGGACGGCCAGTTATTGGTGGGTATTTCAAACAGTTCTGGATGTTTTTTTCATTAGGTAGTATAAAAGGTCATCATTTGAGTACGTCTTCCTCATTAAACTATCGTATGGAACAGTTTAAACACGTTTAAGCTATGAATCGCAACACTTTAACGAAACATTTGCAACCTAACCTCTCAGGATCATTTCGATCCGATTCTGAAACACATTCTGAACTCCACGTATGATTTTCACATGTTTTCTTACATTTATTTTTATGTCGATTATATATAAAAACACTTTTTTTTGTTTCTACATTTCATTGTTACGATTTTATTACCTAAAATCTTGTGCGAAAATGTTTGTGATTTTTTTTTAAATTGCTTTACAGAAGTGAAATATTAAAGAAAAAAACAAATAAATTGTGTCCATAATTTTAATTTTTTTACTGTTTTAAATTGTAACTAATTATTCCATGTATTTTTGTTTAACAGGAACCGACACTATATACTGTGAAAGGTATTGCCATTCTTGACAATGATGGCAACAGAATACTCGCAAAATATTACGATGCAAGTAAATTTACATCTTCCAAGGACCAAAAGGCTTTTGAAAAGTCGTTATTTAATAAAACCCATAGGGCGAATACTGAAATTATTATTCATGAAGGACTAATATGTGTGTATAAAAGTAATGTTGACTTGTTTTTCTACGTGATGGGAAGTGCCAACGAAAATGAGGTTTGCCATTTATTATTAAATTTATCAAAATATTTTTATTCCTTTCAACATGATACTTTCGCAATTAAATTCTATTCTAAATCTGCAAATTAACGAAATTATCGAAATAAATAAATTTCGATTAAAATATTCGAAATTTTTCTTGAAATAACAATTCATTACTAACGTCGTACAAAAACTGTTTTTAATTCTGTTATTTTACAATAAGAAATTAATATTGAAAAAAAAATTATATTAAATGTTAAATGTCAGTTTATTTTATTATTTTAATTGTAATAAATAAATCTCTATTTGACAGCTAATTTTGATGAGTGTCCTAAATTGTTTATATGACACGGTAAATCACCTTTTGCGGAAAAATGTAGAAAAACGTATTGTTATGGAGAATTTAGATACAATAATGTTGGCTGTTGACGAGATTTGTGATGGCGGGTAAGTAAAAAATTCAAATTATTTTATAAATTATAACCAAACGAGTTTCAATGTAATAAAAAAATTGTATTATTAAAGAATTATTTTGGATGCGGATCCCACTAATATTGTACAACGAGTTGCCTTAAGGACGGACGATATTCCATTAGGCGAACAAACTGTCGCACAGGTAAATAGTACTTTAATTAACAAAAATAATAATTAATACATAATCCTAAATATATCTACAGTAAAAGAAAATAATTTCATTTTTTCCCCAAGTATTTTACGATTTAGGAAAAATGTGCTAAAAATTGAAATTTTTATATATTTAGAAATTTTTGAATTATTTAGAAGTACCTACTTGAAAAATTTTAAGAAAAAACTAGTAAATTTTCGAATAAGATTTTCTAAAAGTTTTGCTTTCTAGAACATTTTTTATTAAACTTATAAAACTTACCCAAAAAATTTAATTATTCTCTTTTTAGTAAATATATTAATAAAATGAAAATAATAAAAATTCTTATTTATTCAGAAAATATACAGGTTGAAAAAAGTGCTTCAAAGTACAAAATGAATGTAATAGTAATTAAAACCAGCTATAATAGTATTTACTGATTAATAATCAAATAATGCATAGAGTAGCTGCATTTTAAAAATTGAGATTCCTCAGAAAAAAAACGTCAACAACATTAGTCAGCAAATTTGTCTCATGAACTGAGAACAACTCATTATAGAATTTTGTAATCGAATTCCAAATATTTAATTCTTCAAGTTTAATTTTTAATTCATTGATTCGCTTACTTTCACGTTTAAGTCAGTTATTAGGTATTTTCGACTTTTTATTTGTATCAAAAATAAATAATAATTATTGTTATAGAAATAATGAAAGTATTTGTATAGTATTTTATGAAAATAAGTATATAGTATTTTATGAAAATAAGTATATATTTTTTAAAAATTGAATTTAATAATTAAGTTCATAAAAATGAAAAACTTTGAAGTAAACTTTATTAAATTTATGAAATTTTAAACAGACTTTTTTCTCTTTTTCAGGTTCTTCAATCTGCAAAAGAACAACTCAAATGGTCATTGTTGAAATGAATTTAGAGAACTGATATTTTATTACGTGTATAAATATTTCAATAGAAATTTTTACATTTCTATCGTTATTGAAATCATTCCTATATTTAAAAACTCTTCTCGTTTATTTTACAACTTTTAATCCGTCATGTTTAATGGTTCGTTTTTCAAAACAATAAGAAATTAAATCTCGATTTTTAATTTTTTATACATTTTATTAAAAATTACTGTACATTTATAATTAGTTATATTAAAATTCCAATGCTGAATAAATATATTATATAAGTAATTTGCTCTTTGATTTAGTATAAAAAGATCCTTTAGTATAAAATCAATTAACTATTGTGACCCGATTTTAATTGGAAAAATATGATATTCAGTCATTGATCTAATTGCAATAACCTTTCTTCCATCCAACTTGTTTGTAACAAAATCCTGTACAGCAGTTTGTTCTTCCGTTAGGTTGGCATGGATATCCGTTTGATTTACAAGCACTGAGAGCAGGAGTCACGAGCATTAAAATAGTTGCCAAAAGCATAAACAACAATTTGAAACTTGACATTTTTTATTTGCTGATTTTTTCTGTAAGGTTAGTAAAATACGTCCGAAAATAATAAGTAGAACTTATTATAAAAAATTCATGTAAATTATTTTTAAAATTTTTTTATACTTACAGTTTCACAATTGATGAAGTCAACAAAGTTGTGGAGCGGAATGAGATGAAATTTTCAAAATCCCGACTCTTTATATAGGAAGAAGCATTTTTTTAATGTTGAAAAAATATTAAGCAACGTTAGTGGTTTTTCCTGAAAAGCTTTTCCTCTTTCATTACCACGAAACTTGACTAATTAAACTTCTGAGAACTAATAAAGTAGAAATAAGTTGTGATGATATAAAAAAAGTGCTACTGAAACAGCCGGTTATAATACAAATTTGATTTGTTTTATTATCAAAGTAGCAAAAAAAACACGCGCAAATGATTTCTTCTTTTTTAATTAAAATAATCTTTGATCTTAATAATTAAAAAACCACTGTATAGTTAAAGTAGAAATTCTTGTTTTCATTTCATGAAAACTTTGCTTTCTCATGGATATTTTCTTTTTGCGAATATTATAAATTGCATAATTATTATTAAATTAATACATTATTATATGGGAAACTGACATTTCTTAAACTCTCAAATTTTGTAAAATAAAAAAATATTTTTAAAATGTCAATAGCTTTGGTTAATATAACGGCAGAATGTTAAATAATAAATGGGTTAAAAAATACACTTGAAAAAGCTCTAAAAATTTCAAGAAAAAGTCTTAGAACATTTTTCTTAAAAATATCAACAAAATGTTTTTTTTATAAACTTTAAGGACGTTTATCCAAAAAATTCAGACCTTAAAAAAAAAAAATATATTTATTTGGTATTAAAAAAATTATTATTTAATTATTAAAAATAATTATTAAAGTAAATAATTAATGTAATTAGTAAATGTAAATAAATATAAAAAAAATATTAATCTTATTAAAATCTTTTGGAAGAACAAATATCAATTTATCGGAAAAAAAATTTCAGAGGCACAATAATTATTTATTTAGTCAATTTTGAATGCAATGAAAAATTCTTTAATATCGCTTCTTGAAAATTAAAAAAAAATGATTCGATTTTAATCAATGATAGTATATTTTCATCAGAAAATGATTTCCTATAACTTCACTGTTCAGATTTTTAAACAAATGCACAGCTTAAAATATTTGATTACATATTATCATTAATAATGAGAAAGTATTGGATTTGTGCGATTTTGCGAACATTTTCTAATTTTAGTGATTCTCCACGTTTCATGAACTCCTGATGCCAAAAAAAATGTTTTTTTTAGAAAAGTGTCTGCCTGTATATAGAAAATTTTGTCTCCATTATAACTTGAGTAAATTTTTATGAATCACTTTAAAACTTGTACACATTTTCAGGTCATAAAAATAAGTATGTTGAGTATGTTGAGAACAAATTCCATTGAAAAACTCAAAAAATATAAAAATTTTGAATTTTTAAAAAATTTTATTTTCGTCAATTTTTTAAAATTTTCATGTTATTTATTTTTTTTCTCAAATTACATGAAAAAATAAACAACTTTTTCCTTTAACACTTTTTAATTTAATGTAAAACAAAAAAGTTATGAATTTTTCAATTTTTCTAATTTTTCTTTCTAAGAAATATATTAATTTCAATTTCTTTTGAAAAAATTTTATCAAAAGAAAGGGGGGGGAAAAAAAAAATATAAAATAATAAAAAAAAAAATCAGTCCATATTAAGAAGACACATTCTCATCACATTTTTTAATCATTAAAACAAACATTTTTCCATATTAAAATAAATTTACAGTCTTAAAGGCACAAAAAATACAAAAAATTGAAAATTTATAGTAAGTGAAGCATTGATCAAAATGTCAGAAAAATGAAAAAATATCAAACTAAATATTTTTATCCACCTCAGATACACTTATTAACTAAAATTACAAAACATTTAACAAAAATAAACAATATTTTTAAGTGTTAAAATAT
>JUFY01022642.1:0-11648 GCA_001855655.1 Leptopilina clavipes
TATAAACTCGAATTTTTCCTATAGTTGAGTTTAGAAAATTATTTTTTTTAACACTAAAGTACAGAACTTGACAATTTCGTTATAATTTTTCATAATTTTCTAATTGTAATTTTTTTGCAATTATTTATATATACAATGTAAGTTCATTCAGCAATTTATTATTCAACTTTTGTTTTATCATGCAAGAAAAGTTCCCCTCAAAATTCACTATTTCACATATATTATTCGAAGGCTGAAGATATTTTTGCAATCAATGCAAGCTGTGGAGAACTCGAATACGTCGAGTACACATTGCTGGTATTCTGGAGGTATAGAGGCAACTCGAGGGGGGGCGAAGGTTGAGTAAATTTGCGGAAAAGCCGAGCAATTAGATTCCCGCGAAAGCACGCAGTGCAGGACGTGCGGGTTTAATGCGCGATTCTCGCATCCCCAAGAGGTAGAAAATCGAAAAGGAAATTTGTTCGAAATTTGCAAAGAAAACGTGTCAATTTATTTTATCATGTTTTATTATAATCATGGGGAAAAAAAAAGAAAAGCAGTTATTGTTCATAAAATTAAGAATATTTCTCTTCAGAGTCCGAGTATACCACCTTGGAAAAAAATTTATTTTTAAACAACCAAATTTTGATTCATAGAGAAATGCATTACTACACCCAGAGAAATGTTATATTTGAACCAAATATAATTTATTTGAGTTAAATAAACGTATATTTGTCTCAGAGCCAACTAAATTATTTATTTGTTTTGAATAAAAATTTTATTTGAACCAAATAAATTTTTATTTGAACCAAATAAATTTTTATTTAAACCAAATAAATTTTTATTTGAACCAAATAAATTTTTATTTGAACCAAATAAATTTTTATTTGAACCAAATAAATTTTTATTTGAACCAAATAAATTTTTATTTGAACCAAATAAATTTTTATTTGAACCAAATAAATTTTTATTTGAACCAAATAAATTTTTATTTGAACCAAATAAATTTTTATTTGAACCAAATAAATTTTTATTTGAACCAAATAAATTTTTATTTGAACCAAAAATTTTTATTTGAACCAAATAAATTTTTATTTGAACCAAATAAATTTTTATTTGAACCAAAAATTTTTATTTGAACCAAATAAAATTTATTTGTTCCAAATAAATAGTTTATTTTGCTCTGAGACAAATATATCTTTTTTCTGGGTGTATAGGAAATTTTTGTAGCAAACAAATAATTGGTTACGTAAAAAATTTGTTTTAAAGGACCAGTCTTTTTCGATTCAAAAATTTATTAAACTTAAGCAAGCAAATTTATTTGAATGAAATAAATATTTATTCAGGTTGCAAACTATTTAAAGTAACCTAAATTTGGATCTATGGAACAAAACATAGGCTTTGGTTTAATTTAATTTAATTTGGTTTTCCCTGAGTGTATAATATCGAATTGATTTATTTTTTAATTTATCTAAATTCCATGGAATCGTTTCAATAAACGATGCGACTTAATTATATCCTTGGTTATGTGCGTATAAAAACAAATGCAACCTATCTTATGCTATCAGTCATAATACTGAGATTTCTCAATACGATTTCGTATATGGTATTAATGACTTATTTATCAGTAATTTTCATCAATTCAGTTTCATATTATCATTGACAACCAATCTACACGAATATCAATTTTAATAGCGTGACGTTCTCCCATTGTGAATTACTTCTACAAAATGTTATTGGCATTGATCCCATCTTGATGTTGTAACAAAAAGTTGAACAGATATCTACTTCTTTTTCATTGGTTTCCTGATATTCTTTTCCAACCGCACACTTATAACTTTTCTTTAAACTTTTACAACAATCGATCAAAGCTCTTTCCGCTCTGAATGATCTTACAAAGAGTTTAAAAACTCTGAAGGCGGGCAAGTAACTTCTGTCTTAGAATATGCACCTTGTCTTAAATTTCCCGCGCGGGAAGTTTCTTTTCAATAATTGAAGACCTCCACGGAATAACGATCTATGGCACAATTAAAAATGCTTACAATTTTCAACTTTGATTTGCCATAGATAGTTATTCCAGCAAAGTATATAATAAAAAATCAATAAATTGTATACTCTATATATACAATTTTACTATTTTATTCGTTTAGGCATATTTTTCAATAATACATGCACATATTTTCATTATAATTACATTAATGTTAAAATGTGCCATATATCGTTATTCCGTGGAGGTCTTCAATTGAAAAGTCACAGAACACAATAAATCTTCCTTTTTTTTTAAAATATTAATATGAAATATTTGTCTCTGAAATTGGCAAATTTTCGAATGTCTTGATTTTTAATATTTTTTTGGGCCTTTAAAATAGTTTGTAGGATACTTGGAACTATCAAAGTTTTATTATTGTTGGAGTAAAAAAGTTTATAGTGCGAAGAGGGGAAAAATTGTTGGGTGATAAGAGATACGCGTGACACTTGCTTCGGGGAAATTTGTGAGAGAAGCTTTGGAATTTTGCTTTACTTCTTTTCCTTGTACGGTATAAGCTGATGGCGCGCACTTTATCGCTGCGGAGAAGAGGTTCTCACTTGATTTCAAAACCGTATTTTCATGAAAAAAAAAAAGAGGGGGGAGGAGTGAGGAATGGAGAATGAGAAAATGCAAGAACGCTGTTGAGAGGACGTTCAAAGGCAAGACTTTGCTGTAGAGATGATCTTGTTTACGTACCGGGTATCGATTTACCAAGATCCAAATATTCTCGTACCGACGGACTCAAGAATCCGGGTGGTACCACTGGCGCCTCATTGGTAGGATTGTTCCTTTGACCTACGTCGTCATCATAGTAATAGTCATCTTCGTCTGGATCCAGAGGTTTTGCCCTCTTGGACACCTTATTACCACTCCGCTCCTCAACTCCATCTGAAAAGAAAACAATTTCTCTAATTCAGATTTCAAATATTTCAAGTTAATTTTAAAATAAAGAGAAATAAAGAAATTTCCCAGTCAAAAGAAAAGTTTATTATTTTTTCTCTTCCTTTGAAAAGTCTATTGCGCAATAATAATCATTAGTAATTAAATATTAGTAGAGGAGGGTAAAAAAAAAATACAGTTAATTATCTGAATGAGAAAGAGTTTAAAAGAGCAAGAGTTAAAAAAAAAAATAAATTCATCTTCGCAACGAAGCTCGATGAACGAATCGATTAATTATTTAATCAAGTTTCATCTCTGTCTGCTTAGCTTCGACAGTGAATCCGTCCATTTGTTTTAACAAGTCTTTTCCTTTTGCGTTTGGGATTTTAGCGTCGGGATCATGGAAGGTTTTCCGCGAGGTCGATCGTTCCGACCGTACACACCGTAAGTTAGGTATAACGAATACCTGCGTAATTAGTTCGTCTTTGATGAGAAAACTCGCTAGTACTCGGAGCTTCATTCGCGCACTGGTAAAGAGAATGAGTGAGAGAGAGAGATGGAGAACAAGACGAAGAAACAGATTCAGTCAGTTGCAACGCGAGTGAAACGACGAAAGAGAGAAATATAAAAGGAGAAAATGAGGAAAATGAGAAGACGATAGAGAGAGAGACTATGTAAACTTTCTACAAAGGAGCAGATCGTTTTCTCCACTGTTTAAAAGGCCTTCCTTTTTAACCTGCTGCGAAAGAAGATTCTTCCTCAACACTCTCGCCTTCTTTGTAAAATTGAAGACAACGATTTATTCTTTCAACAAGAATTTCACTTGATTTCCGCGAAAAACGAGCTCTCTTCCGTTTCTGACGTGACTTTTCTTTGCCAGGTTGAACTTTATTTTATGAAGCAGAGGGCTCACCTTTCAGAAATTAACTAATCTAAACTGAAAACGGATTTCTCTCATCTGAAATTTCTCTCCATCGTTTCTCAAAAATAAAATAAACACAAGAGAGAGAAACATGTTCAAAGGTTTTCGTAATATGTATTTCCTTTAACTATCCTGTCAAACTCAAGGACCACAATGAAATTCATTAAATAATTTTTCCTTCTTTCATGAAATAGAGAAAAAAAAAAATTTTTAATTTTGTTTCATTTTGCTCAAATGGGGGAAAAAAAATGTTGTGTTTACGTATTTGGAGTTTCATATGTTATATTATAAATATTCTATTAGCTTAAATGAAAATTACGGCAAAACCAATATATGAGTGAACTATAAAAATTTTGCGCGCGGGACTTTGGCGTGTAGATATCTCTGATTTTCTCTATCGCGTGTGAAAAGCTGCAGAAGCCGATATAAATATGATTCGCTAATTTGAAATTATTCGCGCGTAACTATGATTATGCACACTTCAATATCAGTTTGCACAAATGTATTAAAACAAACGCTTTTTACCATAAATAATATTCAAAACGAAAACACAATTTCCATAATACTAATATCGAATTCACGAGCATGAAAATTTTAAAAGCTTGAAAATATTTGTTTCTCTTATTCAGAAAATAAATTTGTACATACCGGAAAAAAATATCTGGGAAGAATGATTTAGTTTTATTTTTCATTTTTTTATTTTAAATCAAGTTTTCTAAACGATGAGTAGTACTTATTTAGTTACTTATTTTTAATTTACGGTTTTTGAGAAAATTCACATTTTTCATGTGATTTTTTTAAAACCCGTTTATGCGCAAAAGATGGTTGGTGCTGTAAGTAAACGATTGAGGATCATCTTTAAATCTCACTGACAAGCTTGACAAGCTTTCTAAAGCAAAAAATGTAAGGGAAGAGGATTGAAGCACTGAATTTAACTTTGAGCTTACTTTAATCGAACTGCGTAATTTTTTTTTTTCTCTTTTTAAATTTAGTTTCACTAAGAAATCTCTGTATAATATCATCATGTCTAAAGTTTAAGGATGAATATTTAAAATTGAAAATCTTGGCCAAAAAGTGACTCATTTAGAAAAAAAAAAGATGCGTTTATTATTCTGATTATTGCAATAATTATGATTTTCATGACTTTCTATTACTAATGATGTATAGAAGAAATGAAGAAGTAGAAAGTAGAAATCGCCAAGGTATAACCGACATGATTATTGGGTTTAAAATGGTCCTACCTTGGCAACCTAGTTTGGTCCAAACTTGGCCCTACCTAGAAGTAGTCAATTTAATTATTCTGTAATTTCTGTCAATTTGTACTATTTCCAAAGGAAATTTTAGGAAAATTCACTTCGGACGTATTATAATTTACTCCAGAAATAGTAAAAATTGACAAAAAAAAATTTCAGACAGTTCCAGTTTTACTTTGTAAATAGTAATAGTTACTTTACATTTTTTTCATGTTGAAAATAATCGTTTCATATTCGCATTCTTATCTGTAATTAAATTTCATAAATTTCAAAATTACCAAAAACATGCCCTATGTAAATAATTGTAATAAATAATAATAATTTGTTTAAACATTTCTTAAAATACTATTTAATTTTTTATTTTTACCTGTTTTTTATTTAATTTTAATGTTTTTTTTTATTTTACTTTAAAATGGAAAAATTGGCAAGAAAAATGCATATTTTTAAGGGTAGGTACTGTATGAAACAATTATTTAAATTAATAACAGTAATAATTTGTTTAAATTTTAACAATCGTTGCAGTAATAGTTTAATATTTAATTTTTATTAAGCCTTCACTGTGAACAAAATATTAAATAACAACAGTTATTTATTTAAACAATTTTAAATTATAGTTATATAATAAATTTGAATTTAAATAATTCAATAAATAATAATAAATAATTTCCTTGTTTATTTATTGATTTAGTACTGAATAGTATAAAAAATTTTTGAAAATAATTTGAAAATAATAATAATTTTAATTTATATAGAATTATTCTTTCTATGTGAATTAGCAATATTAAATTGTTTAAACAAATTAATTGTTACATTAGTTCAATACATTATTTGTCAACATAGAATAACATCTTAATGATCTTAATGATGAAAATTCTTAATGATTGCAAGTCTTTCTTGCAATATAAAAATATAAAAATAAGAGTAAAATAAGTCTTGGTAGTACGTAAATTGGCAAAGTTTATAAATAATCAATAAAGAAATATAAAAAAAAATTTTTTTTAATAATAGACTTTATAATTTTTCTCGATAAAAGTTTTTTAATAATAATTTAAACAAATTATTAAAAGGTAAATACCTTTTAATAATTTGTTTAAATTATTATTTTTCAACAATTGGATCTAAAAAAATGTATTTACTTGCTTGTGAATTATTATTAAATTATTACAAGTAAATTATAAATAGTGCAATAAATATTGTTAATATGCTCTGAATAAATTTTTATTTTTCCCTTGAAGTTTATTTTTCTGAACAATTTAGTATTCGAATTGTCATGTTCGCGTGGGATAGTGGTTAGCGTACGGGTCTACAGTGCGCTAGGTTGCGAGTTCGAATCCCGAGAATGGCAGATATTTTCATTTGCTTAAATTGACCTTAACTAGACAGCTTAATTAGGATCCAGCTAAAAATCGCATCGAAAAACATTTTAGGACCTAGCTAAAATTGCATCAAAAGAAAATTAGCTACATGGACAACATAGGGCCTAGTTAATAAAGGGGCAAAATAGACAGGACCCGGTTAGGACAAATTTTCAATTACCACACGGCTCTCTATTAGTGATGATACAATGCTCGTATTATGAGAATTATAGCGCTTGAGAAAATGCAAACTTATCTACATTAGCGAATAATACAGGGTCTTGCATGCTAAATACTGAAATTTCGCCATGTAAAATGTAATAACAAGGCGCATGCGGCGACATAGATGTTCTTGAAGGTGTTTCGAAAATGAACAGTGTCATGCACTCGCCATAGTAATCGTCGCGCCGCTCTGATGCGTGTGTATATCCAAAGACGCCAATGAACCGCT
Source organism: Leptopilina clavipes (assembly GCA_001855655.1). Lineage (NCBI taxonomy): Eukaryota > Metazoa > Arthropoda > Insecta > Hymenoptera > Figitidae > Leptopilina > Leptopilina clavipes. The sequence goes on from JUFY01022642.1 coordinate 6,869, forward strand.
TGTACGTCAAGCTACACGACCTAGAATAACAAACCTGGCAACTGATGACCAATTACCACTCAACAATCCTTTCTCTACTTCACAATAACTGCATGAATCACCCAGAAAATTCTAAACTATTTTCAATTTCACAAGCGTGGCTCTTATTTTTATTTTTTTTTAATCATATTAAAACCTTCTGAAAATAATTTCTACGCACACTCTTCTCAATTCACTATAATGAATTTTTGTCTGTAGCAACAAACAACAAAATTTTGCGACTGTTACTAATGAAACAAAAGATACTACAAACAAATGCGAATGAATCATTTTATGAAGTATTGAATTTTTTTTCCTTTCTGGTAGAATTCTGAAAAAAAAAATATTTTTTTCAACTGGCAAAAAAAGCAGAAACATATTATGAAACAAGAGTACGATAGTGTGCCAATTAGTAAGAGAACTGGTGAAATGGCGAGATTGAGAATTATTTTCCCCATACGGGATATATGGTGGAAAATGAACAAAAGTCGAGAGTAATCAACCGGTAAGTCGACAAATTTACTCTATAGTATAGAGTGTTGATCGTATGCCTAAAAGATGGATGAGCGATTTTGTTGACAGAACTGAAGCAGTTCTTACGTAAACTGTATATTGAGTAATCACTCCTTGACGATCTTCGATTCTCAACCTAAATTCTTTCAAGTCTCCAAGCTCCAAAGCAGCTATCAATAAACCTTCTTGTATTCCAAACATCGAGTTTTAAAAATGTCCAAGAACATCTTAATTTACAATAATTTAAAAAATCCTGTTTATTTTAAAATCAACGCCTATAGAATAATTGAAAGACAACTCGCCTTTCACTATTCACTATAGATGCAATAATTAAATAAAACAACGCATCTGTAATTACCGGGAAAAACCATTAAACTGTTTCAAGTTCGCCTCTAGACTTTTGTTTTTGTTTGTACGGGACTTAACACATTCATTTAAGCCTTCTTACTTATTCAGTTTACTGTAAATAATTATGTTGTGTATAGCAAAAACTAGCTTAACACGGCACACAGAAGTAAGCTAAATCCTCTGCGTCACTAAAGAGATAAAGTGAACCATAAATTTTCTAATTGTCCATAAATTCATAAATAAAAAATCACGGAATATTCAATGTGTAATTTATCAGAAAAAATTTTAGACAGAGCAAGAGGATATTCTTTCTCTCATGGTGGAAGTAGATTAATTATTATTAAGCCATTTTTATCATTCGCAGAGCTTATGACTATTCGCAATTGAAGCTTATTTTATAGCTGTTTCAACAAAATAATTACCTCTAATCTTTTTTTTTCCGCTTATAAAAGGAACTCCAGTTTACCAGATTAAAACTAATTACTCACTCGACCGACTTGCCGGTTGAAAACCGGTTAGAAGAAAGCTGGAGTTTTTTTTTTGTGTACTTCGAATATACTATAATAAAGAGCCTGACACTGGCACACGTGTAGTTTCATCCTACAACTGACATTAAACTAGAATATATTTACTCTCTCAGAATATATGGAACATGTAGGAGTTGATAAGTCACCGATTACGTAATTGGTTCACTTGTGAAAGAAATCGAGATCGTTAAATTACAATTATTTTCAGCGAATATATTTCTTTAATAGTTTTCGCATTTTTTTCTTTCTCGTGAAACTATTCAAGGAAAATTGATTCATTTTCTCTCACTATACAGTTTTGGCTCCTAAATCTGAATTAGTATAAAAATTTTTCAACTAATTTTGAAATTAATGCTGACTGAATTTTTGCTATTGAATCGATTGAAATAAAAAATTAATTCTAATTTTAGTTATTGTTAATATTTGCTTCAATTAATTCAAAATTCAATTTATGCAGATTTAAATCTATTTCAAAATATAATTTATCCACTTTTGAATTCTATTTAAATTTCAATTTATCCCAATATTAATCTATTAGAAAATATAACTTATCTGAATTTCAATTTATCAAAATTCAAATTTTATTTGATTTAAATAATCGATCAAAACTTCAAATTTATTCAAAAATTTTTAATCAATTTTCAAAGTGATCTAACTTTTAATCAATTGTAATTTTTATTAGTTAAAAGAAATTTGTCAATAGAAATTTTAATTGATTTTAAATTTAATTCATCCAAATGTTAAATTATCTAAATTTAATTCACCCAAATTTTAAATTATTTGAATTTAATTCATCCAAATTTTAATTAACTAAATTTAATTCACTCAAATTTTAAATTATTTGAATTTCATTCATCCAAATTGTACATTATCTAAATTTAATTCGCTCAAATTTTAAATTATTTAAATTTAATTCATCCAAATTTTAAATTATCTAAATTTAATTCACCCAAATTTTAAATTATTTGAATTTAATTCATCCAAATTGTAAATTATCAAAATTTAATTCACCCAAATTTTAAATTATTTGAATTTAATTCATCCAAATTGTAAATTATCAAAATTTAATGCATCCAAATTTTACATTATCTGAATTTAATTCATCCAAATTTTAATGAAACGCAAATTCAATAAATCGAAACTTAAAAGCATCAAAATATCTATCTCATCTGTATGAAGATTGATTCAATTGTCAAATTATCCAAATTTTGGACTATTTAAGCGTTAATTATTAATAAAATTTCAATTTTGTAGATAAAAATTACTTACTTTGAACTTCAATTAATCAAAAATTCTATTACATCCCAATTTTAATCTATTTAAAACATAATTGATCCAAATTTCAATTTAATCAAATTTTATTCGATTCAAATTTCAATAATTGACCAAAAATTTCATTCTTCAAATTTTATATTATCTAAATTTCAATTCATTTTAATTTTAATCCATCATCGAAACGAAAATTATCGAAATTTCCATCTTTCTAAAGATTAATCAATTCAAATGTCAAATTATCCAAATTTCCACCTATTTAAGCTTCGATAATTGATGAAAAAAAAAAATATTATCAAGAGACACAAATTTGTTACTTTGCACTTTAATTTTTTTGTATGTAACATTTTTTTTGTCACCTTATCATCTATTTTCGTAGAGTAATAAAATTTACCTGTTCGGATATTTGAAAGAGAAAAGGTATCTTTTGGTTGTTATTAAGACGTCACTCTACTTATAATTTTGATTAAAAACCTTTTTTTCTCTATTTGAAAATAGTAATAATTAGTCAAAAAATAAAAATTTTTTCTCTATCTGAAAATAGTAATAATTAGTCAAAAAAAATGGTTAAAAAAATAGTTAAAAAATAGTTGAAAAATAGTTTTAAAAAATAGTAAAAAAATAGTAAAAAATAGTAAAAATGTAGTTTAAAAATAGTAAAAATGAAAAATAGATTTTCTTGTTGAAAATTAGAATTGTAAAAATAAGAACAAAGGTAGGAAATATTTTCCATTCAAGTTTTGTGAAAAAAACGGCTTCTTTAGAGATAATATGTTAGGTCAGCTTTGTCCGTTGACGTGTCAATGTTGAGGAATTCCTTTGGGACGAAGGAGGTGGCATAGGAAAACAGTAATCACGGAGTAACTCTGGGACCGGAACCTCGCTCTCGAAGAGGATCGAGTTGTAGTGTAATATAGTCTGCAATGCATACAAATGCCATTTTCACCTCGAACTCTCTGTTCGATTCTCTCTCTCTCTCCCTCCCTCTATCTGAACGCTATCTTGTTATCGCCATCTCACTCTCTCTCTCTCTCTCTCTCTATTTTCCTATCTTCCCTGCTCCACATCCTCATTCTCCCATTCGAATTCCATCTCTGGCACGTGGACCATCTCCACGGTGCTCATCCTTCAGTATCCCTGGTTTCATCTCATCCCTCGTCGTGGAATCGAAGCAGGTAACAATGAGACTTAATACCTTCCACCAAATTATGCGAACTGCCACCACCGGGAATAACACAATTTCCTTAATCTAACAATGAAATTAAATCTTTGTTTTGTTTGTTTTTTTTCTCCCTCTCTCTGTGACAAGAAGAATTCCAAGGGAGATAAATTGAGAGTCATCAAGATCTTAAAAGAGAATTTCTCTGTATAGTGTGGTGCAATAATCTTATTTTCCCAATCATTTTTTTAAATAAACATATTCTTTTCAGTGTAAAAATTTTGCGATACTTACATAAAATTATCTTTTACGTAATATGACGTTTATTCTCTGGAAATTTTTTATAATAAAAAAAAAAAAATTTCACATTTACGTAAGACAGATGAGCCCAGTAATTTAACCGGTCTGAGTAGTGTCTTCCCTGACCTATTTACAAAAAAGAGAGAAAGAAAAATTCACAAACGTCGTTCAAACTAAATATGATGATGATGATGACAATTTGATGAAGCATTGATGATTAGAGAGGGAAATGGATTTTGCTATTTTTCTATTGAAATTTGTCATATATGAAAGTTTCCTATAGGGGAGACCGGGGTGTAGTGGCTAACTTTTTACTCTTTGTTATTTTACTTCGTCATTTTTACATTATTTAAATGTTTATCCCACAGAAAAGTTACTCTAGTATTTCAGCTTTCTTTTAAAAAAAAAAACGTCCCGATATCTCTCCTACTTCTTTTTCTAGAACGGTTTTTCTGGAGTAATGCAGAGCTATTCAATACGCCCCAGGCCGGGGCGTTATGGCTAATAAGTAAAATTATTATTTTTAAGTTCAAATATTATAATATTTGAACTAAATATTGTTAATTAAGGTTTGTACATTAAATTTATTATATAAAGTATTGAAAATTAAACATATTTAACTAAAACTTTTAATTTTTTTGCG
>JUFY01022643.1:0-11685 GCA_001855655.1 Leptopilina clavipes
TACGGTAACATTACACGTCAATATTGACGCAACATTGCCAAGTAACCTAACTGCAATATTGCAAAATAATATTGCCGAAATGTTATCGTATAATTGACGATTTAGCAATTGACAGTTTTGGAATTACCAAAATTACCAAAAGCAATTTTTTTAGATGTAATTTTATTTGCATTTATATCTGTACGTCCGAATAAAAAGGGTTCACTTTGACACTATTGAACTTATCTATATGTGACCTTGATTAAATTTCGAAAATTTTGAGAGATCTTTGAACCTTTTAGGTAAAAAATTTACGATGTTATAGAGATTCAAATTTTGAAGTGCAAAAAACACAATTTTTGGGAAAAACGAGTTTAAAGTTCGAGTCTACCATTTGCTACTATGCTAATTAAAAATTGAAAATAAGATTTAATAGGTACGTGTTTCTAATTACAATAATGTTATGATAAATGCATCATTCGATGTGGAACACTCTGTAGTTTCTTTTTCATCAATAATAAACAATGTTGAAGTCTACAACGTTTATTATAAACGATTTAAAAGAAAAATATTTTTCTGTTACATAATTTTTGTCTAAAACAAATTTTTGCAATTTTTTTAAATCAACAACTGCGAAAAGAAAAACTTGAAGACAAAAATTATTTTTAGCTTCTAAAAATATTAATTTTTTTTCTGAATCGTTGATGATAAACGTTGTGGACTTCAACTTGGTCAATAATAACCCGTGCAGAAATTGCCCCAGAAAAACTAGTTAGACCCTTGCTAAAATCCTATTTCAAGTAGGGCCAAGTGGGGCAATTTCTGCACGGGAAGAAATATGAAAATTTTGAACCACTTTTAGAAAATTGCGACTGTATTTTTTTGTTTTAATATTTTGAAAATATTATTGATTCTTGAATAATAAAATCACACAGTGTAACGTTCAAAGCGCGCGCATATTTTACTAGTAATAAAATATAATACATAAATGAAAAAATATCGACAAAGATTTGTGAATTGAAATAGAAAAATTTAGTTTAAAAATTGACATAATATATCTTGGGTCCAATGTTTCCAAAGATATTGAAAAATGATATGACATATTTTTTTCTCTGCTTTTGTTTTCCTAATAGGGAATTCCCAATATTTTTTGGTTTGAATAATACTTCTAATCCTTAAAGTGTAAGAGCTACTTATCAATTTCTGCTATTGCGTAATGTATATATCAGCGATATGATTATTTATAAATTTGTCAATTAAACTATAACTTGCATCATTAATTCGATTCAATTTTTTTTCTTACGGAATATACGTCACTTATTAGAAATGTAGAAATTTCAATCAATTTACATTTCCTTAAAGACATCCATGACTTTGCAAATAGAGAAAAAAATTTTACAACTTATCGATCAATTTTTTTATTCATCATTTATTTAAGTCGCAATTTGTATTTGCGCATGAAAGTTAATTTCAAAAAGATGGAAAATATTATTAGTGAGAGATGATCTTTTACCAATAGAAAAATTTGTATAAATGTTTGTCTAGCAATAAAATTTTGAAACATCGAAATTCAAAATTCAAATAGATGTAATATATCTAGTTGAATTTTATAGTTATATTATATATTATATAACTATGTTATAGTTCTTTAAATAATTAAAAGTTTGATCAAATTTTTTTACTGTCATACCCGTCTTCGACGGGTTTCTAGTTCCTATATACATAATTTAAAAATTTTGTCTATGCATAATTAAAACTCCTCCTAAATTGGTTCGTACCTTCTGCGGGTTTGAAATTTATTTGCACGTGCCCAAAATTATTTTCGCACATTAAGCTTTTTTTATTTCTTTATAAATTACAATGTTTTTAAAATCATTAGAAAACTTCATTAAAAATTGTTTAATCCATTAATAAACATTATATCACAAAATAAGTGTATTCTTTTACAGGGGACCAAGATTAGAGCCCTGAGGAACTCCTGAAGTAGCCAGAACACTGTAAACTTAAAAGTATCAAATTGATACCAAAATTATCAAATTGATTCCAATTTTTTTAATCAATTTGATAATTTTGGTATCAATTTGATACTTTTAAGTTTACAGTGAAATACATCCGAAAAATCATATTATACTCTCACTGTCAAAGTACGATCAGTAAGGTAACTTTTAACATAGGAGAAAAATTTGTGAGAAAAACCCCATGTAAAATAATCATATTTTACATTTAATTTTTGTTGAATTTAAATTACAATAAATATTAAAAAATAATATAAATAAGTGGCTTTTAAAGCATCGCTCATATATTCTAACTTCTAACAGTAATAAACAATAAAGAATATTTTTTTACTTTTCTTCTGTTTAAATGTTATTTTTTAATCAAAATGTTATCTAAATAGACGTTATTTTTTATAAACCTATTAACTTATATTAACTTATTATTATTATTTTTCGTAAAATCGGCAACACTGGAGAATGAATATTTTTATTTATTCTAATTTTTATGTTTCAAATGTACAAAATACTCAACTTACAAGGTATTCGACAAACCAAAATTACCTATTTTTATAATTCATTGCGGTCTCCTTGCGGCCTACCTGATTGTATCGTAAACAACCAGGTTTATGATGTTACTTACAAGCAACTAAGTATTTTAAGCGATTCGAACTATACTAAAATAAAAATATTATTTGAGAATTCTAAAAAACATATATATTTAATTATTCATTAAATTTTAAAAATTTTTTAAAAGTAAAAAACAATAATCTTCAGGAAATACTGGTTAAATTAATTCATTAAAATTTCTTCACTCACGACGAAATTAAAAAAATCATAATTAATAAATTTACACCAATCTGCCAAAATTAAAAAATAATTTTCTTAGAATTTTTTGAAAAAATCATAACTTTCTTTCGGGACTCATGAATAAGCACTAAAGTGAATTTGTTAGAATTATTATTTGATAGGATTTTAATATGCAGAATCTTAATACTGCAAAAAGTCAATTTGATCGAATTGTAATTAAGCAGAAAATCAATTCTTTCGAATATTAATTTGTCAGAAAATCAATTCGTTCGAATATTAATTTGTCAGAAATTTGATTTCACCGAAAATGCCGAAAATCAATCTGACAAAAAATTAATATTAATAATAATTAATAATTAATTAATTAATATTTTAAAATCGGGTATGGCTAGTATTTTAAGTTAGAGTAATACCTAAAAAACTGACAAAATTTCATTTTAATCGTTCCAGCCGTTTTTGCGTAATGCGCTAACAAAATTTTGCAGACATACTTACATACAGACACAATTTTTTTTTATTGTCATTTCTGTATTCTTTGTTGTTCAAAACGATAAATTATGCAGGAAAAAAATTAATTTTGAGCAATGTATACACAAAAATATTGATTTACAGGAAACAGGAAATATTAAAATTGAAATAACTTTCTATAATCTGTTCGAAAAACTTTGATATCGAATAATTCTGTTATCGCATTAATATGATAAAACAACATTTTCACAACACATTATTAACTGCATACATTGTCAATTATTTTAAAGTTGAAAAATTTATCAACCCTAATCTTACTCAAGAAACTTACGTAAGTATATTTACCATTTTTGAACTTAAATGAAATTATTGTTATTTTATTCCTATAATTATCATCGTCATCATCATCGTCATTATTATTTTTTTCTATTATTCGTTTTCCTTTTTATCTCTCTAATAAAGAGTTTTGCTCGAAAAAATAAGATAATTAAATCATAATAATAATAATAATTATTATTATTGTTAATAATTTTTACGAAGCCTTTAAACGATTGTAATCAATTTATTGCTTTTTAAAGAAATGTCAAATGACGACGTTTCGATACAATAAGTATCCTCTTCAGGTCAATGGAAATTTTAAATTAACAATTTTTTGTCGAAGTATAGAAAAATAGAAACACCTATAAGTAAAAAAAAAGAAAATTCGAAGACGTTAAAAAGAGCAATACATAAAATTAAATTAAATTAAATTAAATTAAATTAAATTAAATTAAATTAAATTAAATTAAATTAAATTAATTAAATAAATTAAATTAATAGTACATTGTACAACTAGTGGAAAAAGTATGATTATTCGAGGGTGAAGTTTGCTGCTCATTTTGCAACGTTTTGATCCCTTTAGTGGCGGAGGAGTGAGACACAAAATATATCTCGGTCAAAGATCAAGAAAAAGAGAGTGATATCATATAATTCACTTTCGCCACGCCAAATTTACTTTCGCCACTATTCAGAGGAGTTAAGAAAAGTTCTACTTTCGCCACGCTTTTCTGACATGAAAAATACTACTTTTAGAGCATGCGTTGGAGAAATTAAATTAAATTAAAAATTAAAACTTACCTCATAATGAGGGTTTCTACTAGTTAATTTTAGTTGCATTTTATTAGTTTTTATAAAAATCAACAGGTAGTGAAAAAATTGTGAAAAAGTTAGGATAAGTTAAATTAGGTTAGGTTAGGTTAAGATAAATTAGGTTAGGTTAGGTTAGGTTAGGTTAGGTTAGGTTAGGTTAGGTTAGGTTAGGTTAGGTTAGGTTAATTATCGATAGTCAATTATAATCGACCGTTTATTAAAAAGCAATAAATTGTTTAAAACCTTTTAAAGGCTTCGTAAAAATTATTAACAATATAAAGAAACCGAGTGTAAAAAATTATCAACAAATAATTATTATTATATCACTAAAATTTTTATTTTAAATTGAGAACTGCTGCCATCATACGGAGAGAAATTTAGATCGTTCTCTAGTTGAAAACTCTTCACTAGACGCTGCTGATAAAGAGGCAATTATTTGAAAGTTTCGACCAAATCTTTACAATTTACTGTTGATAAAGTGTACAAACTTGCTTATTAGTTTTCATTAGATGATAAACAAAATTGTTCTAAAAAATCTACATTTCTCATAGTGGATAATTTTAATATTTTCCTCATATAAAATCAAACAAAGTGCAATTAAATATCGATTTAAATTAAAAAATTTTTTCAAAAAAAATGAATTTTTGAAAAAAAGCAAATTTTTCTTTAATAATTTTCCAAAATCTTGTGTTTACTATTTACTTTGAAACTTCAATATCAGGAACTTGTAGATATATTTCTATGTACATTTTTTGTATGAAATTTCGAAGAAATTTTAAATCTTCCAATGGAATATTCCTGCAAAGTTGAAATATATCTTGGCATAAATTTTGCTATAGCTTGAAATATTTTTTTCAGTTTTTTTTCGTAGTTCATCTTTTTTAAAAACTTGTAAACAAATTTTTTGTTCAAAAAGTATTTATTTAATGAAAATTACAATATAGGTATCAAAAAATACTAAAAGCAAAACTGAGGACTGTTGACACAAATAAAACATTATAAAAAGTTCTGGGACTTTAATTAGGTTTTTTATTTAAATTCTCATGCAAAAATTGCCACTGGGCCTTAAACGGGGCCAGGTCAGGGCAATATTTCAACCAAATTAAGAGCCAAGATGGTAAATTTTTTTCCCGCAAAATCGAAATAATTTTTTTCTAATTTATTAATGAATAATAAATTTTGCAGTAATATCGAGAAATTTTCTCAATTTTTTGTAAAAATCAATGGCTCCGTTGGGAAAAAAGTGTGTGACTCGATGCCGACGGGGTGAATGAAAAAAGCTAATAGCGATCCTATAGTGGCCGGTATTGAACAGCGCATGTGTTTCAAACGAAGAAGAGGCGTCGCGACGCTGTCGCCGTGAGGGCAGCGCCGACAAGGTAGTCGCAATCATGCCACCACCCTGACGTTCGACCCCGTTTTCTTCGCGCTAGTCAACGTTCAAAATAAAGTCCAAAGGAAACGAAAAAAATAAGAAAGGACAAGAAAAAAAATTACAAACGGACAAAAAATTAAAAAAAAAAAAGTAACAAACTCAAGTACAAATATAGAAAAAAAAACTCATTAAAATAATCACCACCCAAGAAACGAATCGGCTCATCGATGACAGAATTTCAAGGCGCAGATCAACCACAAAACCACGGTACTACATATCCGTATTTCATTTTCTTATGAGCAATCGACCAGATCCACCTCTTTTTTTGGAGCTTATCAATCTACACCTTTCATTCACCTCAAGTGTATCAAGTGTCAATAAAATTTCACATTACCCGAGAAAATTTAAATTTCAAAAAAAATTAATATGCAATTAATTTTCACATATATATATGAAATCATCGATTCAACTCCAGAAAAGTGAGTGCGCGAAAAATGGATGCACGTGTCTCGTGGATTCGTCGTGGATCGATCGTTCGTGTGGAAAACAACATTGGAAAAGGTTTGAAGTTGAAAGAAATTTCCCGACAAGTTAGATTTTTGCAAAAAAAAAAAAAAAATAGAGAAAAATAAATCGGAATTTATATTAAAATTCGATATGATTGGAATGAATTGGAAAAACATTTTCTTCCATTCACCCCTTTTTGGTTAGTGTGTTTATCGTAATAAATTCTCACAAGCTTTCCTCTTGGCTGGATATAGAATTAAATTTTTTTTTTTTTGGGAATAAACTTTTTTCCCCTTTCACATATTATATCGATGTTTCTTGAACGAATTTTCTTTTATATATGTATTACACTTGTTTGACACACTGATTCGGCGCGCATTTTAAAAACAGATTTCTAAAACTAGCCCGCCATAGGCTGGTTTATGCTCGCAAGTAAGTAGTAGGTGGCCGTTAGTCGTCGAGTCGAATGCCCGACAAAAGTGAACGGGGAATCGTGCCAGGTAACTCGAGCTGAAATTGAGCCGAAAAGTCATTTACCTGGATCCCCGTACAATGGGGCTAAGGTTGCGCATCGTGCTCCGTGACACGGGTGAACAAGAACGCCACATGTAGCTTCATATATGTATAATATGCGAAATAGAGTCCGAAATTTCAATCTCTTCTTTTGCGAGTGATAAGTGATTATCTCATCAATTTAATTAAAAATGAGTTTTTTTATGTTTTTTTTTTAAATATTATTTATAATTTTATACTAAAGAATTTTTTTTCAATTGGATTAAATTTTAATAAATAATAATTAATAATAAATAAAAGAAATAAATAAATAAAAGAAAAATTTACTCAAAACCAATATTTTTCTGCCTTCGAATCTAATTGCATTTGCGAATAAATATAAAATTACAATTATTACTATATTATTTATTTATTTACTTATTTGTAACTCAGTCTTTCTGGATTACTATTGTTATTATTATAAATAATTTTTAAAAACTAAAAAAAATTATAAAAACTGTTAATTTATTTCAAATGAAAAATACTTTTTTAAATTCGGGAAAATTTCTTTGGCTCTAAGAGAAGCATTAGATTTAATTAGAGAAAGTTCTTTTATTAATTAAAAAAAATATTTCGAATAAAAGAAAACTTAAACTGATTCAAATAATCAAACTCTTGAATTAAAAAAAAAGATTGTAGAACAAAGAAAAATATTTTATTTAATTGAGTTTTCTTATATTTCTTTGATTGAAATAAAAATTGTTTAATTTAATTGCAAATCCTTTGATTAAAATAAAATTTCATTGATTTAAATGAAATTTCCATAATTAAATACAAATATTTTTAATTCACATAAAATTACTTTGCTTCAAATGAAATTTCTTTCATTTAAATAAAATTTAATTCATTCAAATAAAAATCCTTCGATTCCAATTAACTTCTTTTGATTTAAATGTAATAATTTCAATTCAAATAAAATTCCTTTGCTTCAAATGAAATTTCATTGTTTTAATTGAAATTTAATTGAATCAAATGAAAATCGTTTGATTGAAATCAAATGTTTATAATTAAATTGAACTTCTCTTGATTTAAATGAAATTTCCTTAATTTAATTGAAATGAAATTACTTTGCTTCAAATAAAATTATTTAAATCAAATTTCCTTAATTTAATTGAAATATTTTCAATTCCAAAAAAATTTCTTTGCTGCAAATGAAATTTCATTGTTTTAAATTAAATTTAATTGATTCAAATAAAATTTCTTCTCTTCAAATGACATTTCATTGAATGAAATGAAAATCCTTTGATTCAAATAAAATTTTTATAATTCAATTGAACTTCCTTTGATTTAAATGAAATTTCCTTAACTTAATTGAAATGAAATTACTTTGCTTCAAATGAAATTTCTTTGTTTTAAATGAAATTTAATTAATTCAAATGGAATTTGTTTTCTTCAAATGGGATTTATTTGACCCAAATAAAATTTCTATGATTTAAATCAAAATTCTTTTAATTAATTGAAATATTTTCAATTCAAATAAAATTTCTTTGTTTCAAATGAAATTTAATTGTTTTAACTGAAATTTAATCAATTCAAATGAAAATCCGTTGATTCAAATAAATTTTTTTTAATTGAATTGAACTTTCTTTGATTTAAATTGAAATCTTTTTGATCAATTTAAAATCAAATTCCTTTGCTTCAAATGAAAATCCTTTGATTCAAATAAATTTTTCTTTAATTTAAATGAACTTTTTTGATTCAAGTGAAATTTTTTTGTTTTAAATGAAATTTAATTCATCAAAATGAAATTCTTTTACGTTAGATGAAATTTCTTTTATTCAAATAAAATTTTAATGATTTAAATGAAATTTCTTTTATTCTAATCAACTTCCATTGATTCAGATCAAGTGTCCTTGAGTTATTTTTAAGCATCTTTCAATAACGTAAAAACTTTTTTTCTTTTTCGAAAATTCATTGAAGAAAAATTTTTTTGAATTACAAACCTTCTTTTCTATTAAAATAAAATTCATTTAATTTAAAAAGACGATTTTTTTACCAAAGATGAATTCTTTGGAACCATTGATTCAGAAATGTAAAAAATTTATTGAATTTTCAATTATTTATAATAAAGAACAATAGGAAATATTTTAAATATAAATCTCCTACAATATGAACAAGATTTTATTGATTTGAAAAAATTTTTTTACAAAAAACACGCAATTAAAGAAACCGATTCTTTTAAATTGTATATAATAAAAGATTCGTTGAACCTCGTAAATAAAATTTTGAAAATAAAATTTATCTGATGTATCTTCCCATTAATTCGATTTATAAGTGACCTAAATGCAAATGATCTGATTTCTTTGCCACTGCCTTTAAGATTGGGGAGAATTTATATTCGAAAAGTTTTGGCTATCAGGGCGAAACATTCGCATTTTACTTGAGATATACGAAATAAGAGAGGGTAAATATTATTTAGGTCAATATTCAATTTAGGCTAAAGAAATTTCTCATGGAGCTATAACGAAAAACGAATTTCATTTTTCCGAGATTTTATTGCATCAGAAATAAGAAAAATTTTTTCCCGCACATATCATCCAGAATATGATCCAATAAATAATTGATGAATGAAGTGGAAAAAATATTGTACATAAAAGTCGAAAATATTTACGAGTGTAAAAATAAATAAAAGCTATGTATATGAAACAATATCGAGAGAGAGAGAGAGAGAGAGAGAGAGAGAGAGAGAGAGAGAGAGAGATTATAAAATACTTGAGAAAAAAGTAAATAGATGGTAGGATGATCTTCAAGGTAAAAAGAATTGAGGCGTAAATAGACAAAGAGCGAGTTTCGAGATAATGCTAGGTCTCGAAGGGTAACGCGGAAACGGGTTAAATTCAATCAATTCGATAGAAGTGAAAAAAAATTCAATAAAACGAAATTGCGATAAGAAATATATAAAGAATTAACGTATAATATATAAAATATATTGAAAACGGAGAGGGAAATTTTTCAAGTAGATGGAAAAACATTTTTCAGCCTAAAATTAAATAATAGGTTTGTCAAAGAAAAATAAAACTTATACTAAAAAGATATTAAGATTAATGACTAAATATATTCTTTTAAAATAGATTTCAATTCATTAAAGAGGAACAGAGTCAACTAATTGGCATTTCTTTTGATTGACAGATACTTGGTCAATCGGTCATTAGTCATACAATAAAAAATAATTTTCTTTTTATCAATTGAAGTCCGCAAGATTTTAATAAAATTTTCGACTAATTCAAATTATTAAATATTTCAAACAATTCCATTCAATGCAATTGAATATCTACTATATTATCATTAGAAATAATTCGAATTATGTATTTTTAATTTTTCAACCCGCTGTATAAAAATACAATTAACATTTATATCGCGTTATTTCAATAATATAATTGTACCCCGAGTTTCTACGAGTCGTTCATCAGCTGATCGGAGTTTGCTCCGCCATTTTCAAACATGCGCGCGTCGCTAAAGCTTCTGCGTCCTTCTCTGGAAGGAAACTATCAAATATACGTCCCCAAAATCTGCATCTGCATTTTATTTTGTCATTAAGGCGCATTTGAAAAATCTACAAAAATACTATTTATTTAGAATAAATGTACAGTAAGTACTCGCGAGTCGTTAAATCTTTGAAATTATATGAAAATTTTTGAGTCGTTCAACTAATTTCCGGGACTTCCTTCTAGAGGAAGACGCAGAAGCTTTAGCGACGCGCGCAGGTTTGAAAATGGCGGAGCAAACTCCGATCAGCTGATGAACGACTCGTAGAAACTGGGGGTACAACATATTATTGAAATAACGCGATAAAAAGATAATAAATATTTAATCATTTCGTCATTTCCGGAGAGATTCGTGACCATTGGTTAAGTGAATATCGTAATTGCGATAATTATTATTATTTCAAAAAGTGAGATAATACTCATCGAGTGTGTTGAATTGACGATATCGATCAATATTTATCGATCAATAATTCCAGTTAATGTGGCGTAATGCCTGAGTGCGACACATGCGGTATCCGGCATCTTCGACGATTTTCTCTCGGCGTGACACCTACTATTTATAAATTGTTTGAACCCGGTCGCATTGGCGAACGTGTGCTGCTGCGGGCCACACTAGCTGCGCCTCGTGGTCGGGACAAGGAACAATTCCCTACCCCCATGATAAAAATAGACGCTCCGGCTAGCTAGCTTGATTCTTCGTTAGAGCTAGAGCAACGTCTAGCTAGCCACGGCGCCTGGTGAGCGTCGCGTCGCGACAAGGGACTCTGCTCGATAAGAAAGAGAGAGAGAGAGAGAGAGAGAGAGAGAGAGAGAGAGAGAGAGAGAGAAAGAGATACTTTTCTGCTAAGCTTCAAATCCACCTATGAATAATAAATTTATCGCCATCCCTTCCATTCTGAACCTGGAATCAATTTCCGGTCCCTCCCCCCTTTCCCGTAGTTCCTCTATTCCTTTCCAATAATCACACATACTGCCTTTGTAATATATAAGAATTTTCCATTCCTTGTGTGATTTACATTTTTATATATTCCATCTAATTGGGAATTTATGATCGTTCTTGTCATTTTCCATTGTTTTATTCTCTCTTCTCAGTCATTTGTGATCATTTAAGTGCTGTGAACTCTGTTTTGATGTTTTATCCTCGTATTAATTTATCTCGTACTTAAACACTCAAAAGAAAATTTATTACATTCAAATAATCGATTATTATCAAATAAATATTTACTGAAAATAAATCATTTTTATTAATTTAAATCAAATAAACTGTAAAATTTAATAAATAATCAATCAGACACAAAGCTCATAACTGCTGTCCAAAGTAAAAACCTAGTAAGTCGCATTTGCCATAAGGGCGAGCGTCCCTTAGCTTTGTTATTCGACTCTCGCTCTT
>JUFY01022644.1:0-42494 GCA_001855655.1 Leptopilina clavipes
TTATACTCTATTATTATTATTATATAATAGAATATAATAAGCAAGAATTTTTTAATTATATATAATGTTTATTCAGTATTTTATATATAACGTAGATGAGTAAATGTTGAAGAGCTTTAAGTTTTGTCAGTCGTCTGCCTCCTTTTTCTAGTTGACTTATTTTACAAGCCTTAGGGGAATTATATTTGTCGACACTTCTCTCACATATCACATTGTATTATATAGAAATAAAAATTACTGATTGTAATTTTCATCAAAAAATAGCAAAGTATTTTTAATATTATTTATTACAAACAAAATAACTATAATCACCATTATTATTATAAAGACTTCCCTTTAATAAAGAGAAAAGTTTACCTGTTTACCTGTTTGAACCTGTTAAAATTCCAGAATACGTTAATAATAAATTAAAACAAAAATTTTTTATAATTCTCTCCAATTCTGCTTTTTAAGCAATGTTTTAAATATTTGCATTGTTCCTAGTATAAATATTTTCATTTTGTAGTGTAGTGAATAAAGTAACTTTTTATTAAATTGTAAAATAAAAAGTTTTTATAAAAAATGTACTTTTAATTTAATTTTAATTTTTAATTTTTAATTAATTTTTGTTTAATTTTAGTTTTAATTATATCTTGTATTAAAAATTACATTTTTTTAAATGTATAAAATAATCATAAATTTTGATTTATATCATTGAATTGTGTTACTGAAACCTTTGCCAAGTCATTATATTCTCGACACAATGGTTCTGCTTCTTCCAAGTACAATACATCCCTTATCTTTTATAATATAAAAAAATTAAGAAAAAATTTTTCCTAATTTCATGAGTATGTAATAAGATAATAAATAGATATATTTATATTAAAATTTTACAAGAATAATATTGAATTTCACCAACAAAGGAATAAAATTTAAATTTTAAATATAAAAATGAAAATTATATTTCGATAAAAGAATTATTTTTTGTATTGTAAAATAAAATAGAATTTTTTTATTTCATTTTTGTGAGGAAAATATTTGTAATTAGTGTTTTAATTAACGGTATTTAAAAATAAGCTAATAATTAACTTTTGTACTGAATCGACCAAAATGAATAAATAATATTACAAAATAACTGGAATACAGAAATTGAAAATATTAATTAAAAACGAAACTAACTTTAAGTGAATAAAAAATAAATAAGTGAAAATTTAATTTGCGATTCAATAAAAATAACTGAATTACCCAATAAATTGCAAATATTTTATTTTATTCAATTAAAAATTAACATCTAGATTCTTTTTCTAGTGGATATCTACATATATAATAATAAGCAATAAATACAATTAAAGCTATCATTGTCAAGAAAAATTTACAACACAAATGAACATTTTCACGATTACTATTTTTGCACTGACAAAACATTATTTTTTCTAAAATTACATAAAATTTCTTCCAAAAAATACGCTTTATCTACTTTTTTTACTTTCCTTTCAATTTATTCAAAAATCGCAAAAATTTTTTATTCATCACTTTCAATTTATTCATTAAAAAAATAGTGATTCTGAAAATAAATTTCTTTCCATGGATTTTTTTCTGAAATTAATTTTTTTTTTTTAAATTTGATATTTAATATAATTGATATAATTGATTATAATTTTACATAAATAATTGTAATTTAATATTATTACCTAAATTATATCTCATATGTATCATCAATAAAAATCAGGAAGTGTAAAATCAGTTACAGACATTTCTAACGGACCTTCAGTATGTTCCGGTTGTGAACTAAATTTATAATAATAAAAATAATAAACGAGTGATGGTATTACACAAATCAGTAAAAAAAGTAGAATCAATATATGACAATAATAACAGATAACTCCCCAAATGACAAGATAAACTTGAATCAAAAGAGCGCAGAGCCAAGTCATGTGACAAAATTTCTTTTCAAATTTCTCCAACACTGATCATTATTGGTAATCTAAAATAATAATTTTATTATATGATAATAATCGTATTTTTTAATAATGATAAAATTTAAAGTTATATAATTATAAATTTTTTTTTACATTTAAAAAAATATTTGACTGTATAAACAAATCGATTGATATTTGTGCAATAAAACTTTTCTATTTATTCTTTATTGTATTAAAATTTTTAATTATATCTAATTAATTTATTTTAACTTTTTTCAAATGTGATTTGAACCCAAAAAGAACAGAATTAACAAATAATTTTTTTTTGCACAAATACATGAAATGTTTTGTTTAAGAATACTTTTCCTCATTTTATTTATACTTTAATTAATTAATTATTAAACTAATTAAATCTTTTTAAAAAATCGATTAACAGTACTAAATAATTTTGTTAAATTACCTTCTTCATTTACTCTGAGATTATCATATTCAAAGTCTTTTAATTTTGAAATAGTTTGAAAGACACTTGACTTGATTGAAAAAACAATAGCCAAAGGTACGATTATTATGACGCAAAAAAATGTACAAATTAATAATATCGCGCAGCATGCCCACATGGCATTGGCTCTTTTAAATTTGATACAAGATTTTCAGTCAAATATGACAGATAATTATAACCTCAAGTTACTATTCTTTGCCAAAAAAAAAAACAAAAGGGAGTTGTTCAAATATTGTTGATAAACTAGATAATAGTTTATAATACACTTTAATAATTATATATATATAAAGTTACAATTCAATAAATCAATTAGATAAAAGCTACAACATTTAGTTGAATTAGATCATGTATAAAGTATTGTATAAACAGTAAATTCAAAAAAAAAATTATTTTTAAATTATTCTAAGTTATCTTTTCCAAATAACAATTAAATTTTTTATACTTTTTTAAATTATTGACATTTCTCGAGTTGTTTAATCTCTTTTAAAATAGACGATTTTTTCAAAATTTTCTCTCTCATTTCTTTTTCAGGATTTTTAATATCGCCACTTTTAATTTTAAGTTCTAATGTTTCTATTTCGCGAATTTTCTTCTTTAATGTTTTCAACCTCTTTGCTGGATCGACGACCTCAGACTCTTTCTCTATGTTTTCAGACTTATTAATTTTCCCCGATTGCACTTTATTATTGGGTAATGTTTGTGGCTTACAAACGGCAGGTTCCAATATTGTTGCTTTTTCTAAATCTTCTGATAATTTCTCAACATTTGAACCTTTATTTTTATTTTTCTTCTTCTTCTTTTTCTTTGCTGCATCATTTTGAACAATTAATGATGTAGCACCAGATGCTTTTGCTGCCTGGGCTTCTAATTTTGCTTTGTGAGCTGCTATATATTCAGGCGAGAAACCTACTGGATAAGAAGGTTTATTTTTTACAAATTCTTTTCCCTTGCTTTCGTACCTAAAAGAAATATTAGAGAATATTTATGTTTATGTTAAAATATTATATATAAATTACGTATATAAAAATATAATAAAAAATAAAAATACCACACAAGATTTCCAAACAGTTGGAAATTATTGTTATTATTACAAATTCAATACGTACAAAGGGACTTCCTCTTGGGGAATATATCCATCTTTAACTCTACGTGGTTTTCTCCACGTACCATCTGGACGTTGACTAGCAGGAATAAATGTTCCGCCTATAAAAAAATTATTATTAATATCTCTCATATTCCTCAAAACTTAATTAACATGAATTCCACAAACTTTTCAAATTTATAAAAACTTTATCAGTTTAGATACAATTTGACAACTTTGAAAATATTTTTTATTAAATTTTTTCAACAATCTTTTTATCAACAATATACAAATTATTTGTTAATATCATTGTGAATTGTTCTAGTTTTGTAATTGTAATATTCTAGAAATATAAATACAATAAATAGGAATGTACAATTCATCTCAAATATTCTGGAAAATAAATTTTTATTTTTTTTATAGTAGAAATCTAGTTGAGGTGATAAAAATAGAATAAATTAATGATGAGGATATAAACAGAATATTGTGAATAAAAAGTTATTACAATTGAGTATTTAACAAGATAGAAAAATTAAATAACATAGCAAGAATCTAAAACGAGGTTAATCAAATTATTTCAATTAGATTATTGTGGAAGACATGTATTTATCTAAGGCATGCGATAAGTTGTTTACCTTTTTAAGGTTATAAATAGCAAACAGGGTAGCTTGCTTATTTAAAAAAAAATCCAACATACCTTGATCATCCTTAATATAACCTGAAGCCATTATAATACACTGACACTATTTTCAAGTATTATTTAACTGATATTTTCATAAATATTATATATTATCGGTTTGTCATTATTTTAATTGTTACTCGAATAAAAGACAACTCTTGTCTCTTAACATGAAAAAGTCGATAAGTTAGAGACTGAAAGATGTTGCAAGAATTCCCGCAAGATGACTCTTGATCAGCTTGGTAATTTACCGACAACGTAAGGGAAATAATACACTTCCGTTTCTACGTTAATAATTGTACTCTATCCTCTATCTTTTTCTTTCACATGGATTTATCTTATTTTAAAAGATTTCTTTTTGTTTAAAAAAATGGACAATAAATGCAGGTGCATTTATTTTTCTAATTTTTTAAATAGAATTTTTTTAAATAGAAATGTAATTTCTATTTTGTAAAAAAATAAAATATATAATTATAAACAAAACAATACAGGAATATTGTTATTTAATAATAAGAATTATTAAACATCTTGAAAAAATAATAGATTAGTAAAAAAGAAAAAATATTTTCTTACCATCACTCTGTCTTTTCACAACACATTTTTTCATCATCAAGTAATAAATTACACTACCGAAATTATTTTGTTAAACTAAACCATTACAAACGTTAGTCCGAATAAATTTATATATTGTTTCGAGAATCGAAAATGTTTCAAAATATTAATGACAAAAATAGTCATATTATTATATTGTATATTCACTTACAATTGTCTTCATTCAGCTGTACAAGTTGTCCTTTCTTTTTCGAATCTGCTCTGCAATCTGCTCTGCGATAGTAAACACAACCTCTGCAAAATAAACAAACACAAACATTTTTTATTTTTGGAAATTAAATCATATCAGAATGTTACACTCCGGACGAATTTACATTGTTTCGATAATGGAAAATGTCAATGACTTTTACAGTTTTAAATGATTTGAATAAAATTGAAAAAAAACTAATACAATTAATAAACACAACGCGAAATTGAGTTTCAATTGACTCGATAATTGAAAAAAAAATGACACGAAAAATCAGAAAACGACAATAGTAATTCCCTTCCCACTGGACATTTTATTAAGCACTGAGGATTCTTAACAATGCAAATACTTACAATTTAGACAGGAACAATCCACTTCAGCACAACAATCCTCACGAACTAGTACTTTGCACGTCAAAATATGCGAAAATGTCGTCACAAATTCCTCGTAGAGTGAAAATAAAATGGCGGACCCAAAGCAGCGCTCCTATGTGTCATGGCGGCAACTAAGTGGGCGAGTCCATTCTGCAGCATTCTTTATTCAAGATGACAAAAATTGGACTAATCCAATCAAATACGATTTGGTATGCAAATATAGCGATGGACTGAAGACAAGAAGGGAAATCTAAACAAAAAGCAGAAATATGCAAACATTATATAATGGAACATCAAATTAAACTGAATTCTTCAATCATAAATTGACTCAAAAATTTTATTGAACATTGGGATAAAAGTATCTTTAACAAAAATCTATGGTTCGTTTAAAGAACTGTATCTAAATAATTTGCTATTTACAGCGACTTTTATCAAAAAATTCATTAGAATAATGCGAGAACAAGAGTCGAGACCATATTTTCGGTCTAACCCACCAGCAGTACTTACACTTCCAAAATCCAAGAGGATACTGACGCGCCGCCGCACTGAACTTGTCTTGTGCAATCACTGAACGCCATTGGCTAAGCGTGAGGACCAATGAACGAGCAAGAAAATGGCGCGCTGAGACAAAAGTCATTGACCTCAGCAACTCGAAGTTGGTCACTTATTGATATATCGAAGTAAACTAATCGATCTAAAGATCGACTTTTTAAAAATATTTATTAATTTATTATTATTTAAATTGAAGAACTGCAAGAATTTGTCCTTGTATTATGATTTATAAATTTTAATGACAATTGTTTTTCTAGAACCGGTACCGGCACTTGCAAATTAGTTTGAATGCTTTTTTGGAAAAATTACATTTCGTTCAATTTAAAATTCGTGTGGACAAAAATAATGCAACTTTGCGTTTCGACAATTGTGTATTCGACTTAATTGTCCGTATGCTTTCTCGTTTTAGGTCCTTTTCATACAACCCCATTCCCCGATACCGGCGTAGTTCTGTTTACATCAACAATGAAAAACAACGGATCATGTTGGTGACAATAAACATTAATCTGATCAACAACTAATGGAGTGGTTATTAATTCATAAAGTGTGGAGTTTTTATTGAAATATTAAGGACGTCTACTGCAAAATCAAAAATGAATTGTCATTCAGTAAAACGTGTACAATTTGGCATACTATCGCCTGATGAAATAGTAAGTATTTTATACCTTTTTAAAAAACTAGGGTTTAATTTATTTATACAATAAAAATTATCAAAAATATGCTACTTTGTTTCTCTAAATTTCTATTTGTACAGCGGCGTATGTCTGTCACTGATGGAGGAATTCGTATTCCCGAAACTAAGGATGGCAAACCAAAAGAAGGAGGTCTCATGGATCCACGACAAGGTCCAATTGACAAGAATTCACCATGTCAAACCTGCGATGGATATTTAGCCGAATGTCCAGGACACTTCGGTCATATTGATTTAGCCAAACCTGTCTTTCATATTGGCTTTCTCATAAAAACCATGAAGATTCTCAGATGTGTGTGTTTCTTCTGTTCAAAACTCTTAGTTTGTCCAGTGAGTAAAATTGAAATTTAATCAAGGTTTTTTTACATCTGTACCTATTTCACTTATCTTTTCAATTTTAGAACGATCCGAAAATCAAGAAAATCATCACTGACACGGAAGACAAGTTTTGTAAGCGCCTAACACTTATTCACGATTTATGCCGAAAGAAAAACATTTGCGGTGATAATGTGAACGGAAAATATGGTTGTGGTCGTTATCAACCGAATTTCATAAGAACTGGTCTCGACATAAATGCAGAATGGATGCAAATCGATGAAGAATTTAAAAGAAAGGAATTATCATTAACTGCACAAGTAGCGCATGAAATTCTCCAGAAAATCACTGATGAAGATTCCCTTATTCTTGGCATTGATACGAAATATTCACGTCCCGAATGGATGATTATCACAGTTCTTCCAGTGCCACCATTGACAATTCGACCAACTCTCAAGTCAACCGTCACAGTGACCACAAAACAAGACGATTTAACTAAAATACTATCAGACATCATCTCTGTAAATAACGAATTGATTCAAAATGAAGAATCAGCCAATATAATCACGGAAAATACAAAACTACTTCAATTACATATTGCCTTCATGATAGATAATAATCTCCTAGGATTGTCTCCAGTTATGAAAAAATTGAAGAAACCTTTAAAATCCCTTGCAGAACGTTTCAAAGGCAACGATGGTAGAATTCGTGGTAATTTACTGGGTAAACGTGTCAATTTTGCCGCACATTCCATAGTAACACCAGATCCAAATCTTCAAATTGATCAAATAGGCATTCCACAAAGTGTTGCAAAAAATTTAACATTCCCCGAATTAGTGACGCCATTTAATATCGAAAAATTACAACAAATTGTCAATAATGGTGATGATAAATATCCAGGAGCAAAGTCTATCGTGACAAATAAAGGTGAAATAATAAATCTCAAATCAAATAATAAAAATCTTGAAATTCAATGTGGCTATAAAGTTGAGAGACACATTCAGAACAATGATTTGGTTATTGGCAATCATCGGCCTAGTTTTCAAAAAATGAGTATGTTGGGCCATCGAGTCAAAGTATTACCCTGGAGTACATTTCGAATGAACGTGAGTTGTCTTTCATCCTATAAGGCAGATGCAGATGGCGATGAAATAAATCTCCACGTTCCACAATCATTCCAAAGTAGAGCCGAAATAGAAAACATTCATATGGTATCACGTCAAATAATTACACCGCAAGCGAATATACCAACAATGGGAATTGTCGAGGATGCATTACTCGGTGCGACAAAAATGACCGAAAGAGATTTGTTCATTGAAAAAAATGATATGATGAATCTTTTGATGTTCTCATCAAATTGGAATGGAAAATTGCCAAAACCATGTATTCTAAAACCAAAACCCCTCTGGAGTGGAAAACAACTATTCTCTCAATTAATTCCAAAAAATTTGAATTACATACAAACAAAAATTCCCTTTGAGGATTCTGTACCTTGGAAGTGGATTTTACCTGAAGAGACGACAGTATTGATCGAGAATGGAGAATTATTAATGGGCGTTCTTTGTAAGAAGACACTTGGTTCTAATGCCGATTCGCTTCTTCATGTTTGTATGTTAGAATTTGGACACATCGTGTGTGCTAAATTTTGCAACGATATTCAAAATGTTATGAACAATTTTCTATTACTAGAGGGACATTCCATTAGTATTGATGACACTATTGTCAATCCTGTGACTTACATGGAAATTGTTAAAGCAATCAAGAAAGTGAAAGAAAATGTCATTGAACTTATTCAAAAAGGTCTCTCGATGGAAATTGATAGATCGAATTTCGATTATGAGGCAAATCAAATGTTATGTGATAATAATGACGATATTGGTGACATTTTGAAAACATGTTTTACAAAAAAGAATAATTTAATGACAATGATGAAATCAGGAAGCGCTGGATTATTCTCGACTGTGACACAAATTATCGGTTGTGTTGGACAACAGAATGTGGATTGTAAACGTATACCTTTTGGTTTTAGGAAGCGAACATTGCCACACTTTATCAAGGACGATTATGGTCCCGAGTCAAGAGGTTTTATTGAAAATACATATCTCTCTGGTCTCACGCCTTCTGAATTTTATTTTCAGTCTATGGAAGGTCGAAGTTTTCTCGTGGAATGTTATTTGACAGGTAACGAAATTGGACGCATTCAGCGTCGTTTGGTGAAAGCCATGGAGTCCCTAATGGTACATTATGATGGAACAGTGAGGAATTCACGAAATCAGCTCATTCAATTGCGTTACGGTGAGGATGGTTTGTGTGATGAAGCTCTCGAATTTCAGAAACTACCGTCAATCAGATTGAGTAATGAAGATTTTGAGAAGAAATTTAAATTCGATCCATCAAATGAAGATCTACGTGGTGTTTTTAATGAAGACGTTTGGCAAGAAATGATCAACACAGGAGAAAGTGTTTCCAATTTAGAGAAGGAATTTGAACAATTGAATCAAGATCGAACAATGTTGAAGACAATTTTCACCAAGTGTTACTTTCCACTTCCTTGTAATTTGAAACGAATGGTTTGGAATGCACAAAATATGTTCAATATTAAACAAGAGCGAACTGATTTGAGTCCGTTGAGAGTCATTCAAGGAGTGAAGGATCTTCTCAGCAAGTGTGTCATTATCAATGGAGATGATAAATTCAACAAAGAAGCCAATCAAAATGCAACACTTTTGTTCCAATGTCTAGTGAGATCAACATTATGCACGAAAGCTGTTGCTGATTTTCATCTATCAACCGAAGCCTTCGAGTGGTTAATTCGTGAAATTGAATTACGTTTCCAGCGGGCAATTGTCCCACCAGGTGAAATGGTGGGTGCTTTAGCGGCACAATCTATTTGCGATTCATTTCCTTATATGGACTATAAAACTATTCATTTTGCCGGAGTTTCATCGATAAACATGGTCCAAGGTATGCCTCGAATAAAAGAAATTATCAACATTAGTAAAACTCCGAAATATCCTTCACTATCGGTTTATCTAAATCAAGATACTGCGAAATGCCCCGAGAGTGTTTATAGAGTTCTCTGTCGTTTAGAACACACAACATTGAAGAATTTGATAGCAAGCTCTGCAATTTACTACGATCCTGACGTATCGAATACTGTTATTTTATATGATCAAGAATTTGTAACAGTCTATGATGAAATAGTTGACTTTGATCCAACGAAACTATCACCGTGGTTACTTCGCATTGTACTTGATCGAAAGAAAAAGATTCAAAAGAGATTAACTATGCAACAAATTGTTGACAAGCTGGAATCAATATTTGGCGACGATTTGAATATTATATTTAATGACGATAACGCTGAACATCTGATTTTGCGAATTCGAATAATGAATAATGATACTGATGTTGTTAGTAAATATCAAAATGATGATTCTCCTGATGAAGTTGAAGATGATGTTTTCTTGAAACGCATTGAATCATTTATACTCAACGACATTACTGTTCAGGGTCATGATATGATTAATAAAGTGCACATGATTCATAAAGAAACAAACGACGTAACTAATACAATCGAAACGGTAGAAAAAGTAGACGAGGAATTTATGCTTGTAACTGAAGGAACAAATTTGATGAATGTATTGCTCGATAGAGATGTTGATTCAAAGAAGACGTTTAGCAACGATATTCACGAGATTTTCAACATCTTAGGTATTGAAGCTGTGAGAAAATCTATAGAAACAGAGATGATTTCTGTTATTAATGGTTATCATCTTTATGTTAATTATCGACATTTTGCATTACTGAGTGAAGTCATGACTGCTGAAGGTCATCTTACGTCTATCGATCGTCACGGATTTGATAGACACGACCTTGGAGCACTCTTGAGGTAATTTTTCAAAATCCATTATATTTTTATTACTCAAAAGTATCAGCAAAGTTTCTTATTATTCTTTTATATTGCAGATGGTCTGCCAAAGAAAAATTGGACGTTTTGTTTGATGCTGCCTGTCATGGAGAAATTGATCCCATAAAAGGTGTTACAGAAAAGAATATATTTGGACAATTGCCTCGCATTGGCACAGGTAAGTTTTTTTTGTTTCTATTGACACAATTTTTACTGAAAAAAAACTGCTAAATAGGATTTAAATAATGATAATGTTAATTCATACAGGTTGCTTTGATTTATTACTCGATAAGAAAATTCTACAAGGAAAGGATTTCTAATAGTTATTACATTTATCGGTATAAAAAATAACTATGGTGAAAATTAAAATTACATAATATTTTATAAGTGTTTTGAAAGTATAAAAAAAAATCCGAATATTGCATAAGATTCTATTAAAACGTTGTTTTAATATAATTACTAATTAGTAATTATATTTTTATAATTATATTTTTTTATATTAATTATAAATTATTATATATTTTTCTACTATATAAAAATAAGAAAGTTTTAATAAAACATTACCAAATTTGTTTGATAATTAACGCCTCAAGCATGATAATTTGTCAGTTTTTTTGACAAATAGTATTTTATTTTTAATTTTTAAAAATTTATTAATTTTTAAAAATTTATTATTTTTAAACGTAATTAATAACCAAAAAAGTTGCAAAATAATAGAAAAAATTCAAAACGTTACTATCGTTTTTTTTCTTATAAAATTTTTCTATCTAGAAAATATATTTTTATAATATATTTCTTGAAATAATCTAAAAATTAAAAATGATGTCGATTTTAATTTGAGAATCAGGGTTAAAAAAAAGCTAAAACAAAAAAACAAATGAACTCAAGTTTAAGAAGTCACATTACAAAAAAAGAATTGGGATCTTTCATGAAAATGTGGAACAATAATATTAAGACACAAATACTTGACGTAGATTTTGGATTAGTAGAAAATGGAAAGACTTGTGTTAAAATTGTTAAATTAGTCAACAAAACGAATGTAAGTAAATATTGTTTTTCTTTTTATGATCTTATGCCCAAAGTAAAATTGAATTTTTTAAAATAATTTAGGTGGAACAATTTTACGAGATTCGAAGAGATTCTTTAACAAATCCCATAGATGATGTTTTCATCATGAAAGAATATTCCTGGCAATTAGATTCTGGATGTGAATATGCGTGTTACATGATTTATCAACCACGTGTACCTTTTTGCAAAAACACTGATTATTTTACAATAATTGACAGTGATGGAAATAAATGTTTCAAAATTATCGCCAAAGGAATTTGCACAGGTTTCTTTATTTTATTTCTCTTCTTGTTCTTTCGGACTTAAATCTAAAATAATATTTTCTAAATTTTCATTAATTTTTATCTTTTAGGTCCGAGGATTGTATTTTCCAAAACAAAGTTGATATTTTATTTAAAGGAAGAAGAAAAAGAAGGAGGAAGAGAAGAAAATGTATCGATGAAGAAACAAATAAAAGTGAAGAACACTTCAAAAGTGGCAGCAATTTTTCAATTTGATGTCGATGAGGATCAATGTTCTTTTAAAGTAACCCCTTCAAGTGGTACCATAGAAGCTTCTTCATTTATTTATATCACAGTCATCTTCATGCCTTCTAAACCTGGAATTTACACCTATTATTTACCTTTCTTATTTCTCAATCATGTAAGATTTTTTAAACAGATTTTTTTTACTTCTATATATTTTTTAATAATTTTTTAATTTTTGTTTTATATAATTTTATATATACACTTAGTATTTATTTAATATTTATTTAAAAGAAAATTTTTCTTTTCTAAATTAGAGACCAATGATGATTGAATTGTACGGCTACTTTGGATCAGAATACTGGAGTGAAATTGAATTTCAACGGAATATTTTATCTTCTGCGTTGCCAAGACAAGGATATGAAAATTATATGAGCAACGTCAGTAGAATTCGAAGGAAAGATCCGCCTTTAATTTCCTTATCAAGTAATTACATTGACTTTGGACAAGCCTCTATTGGATCCGAAAATTACAATCGCAGAGCTCCACAAACTGTCTGTTTTCATAATCATTCTTCAACAAATTTTCATGTTGTGTGGGAAAAAGGTAATATCATTAAACTTAAAACAAAATTTAATTTATAATTATTTTTTACGTTTTGCAGTAACATCCAATAATTTTAAAATAAATCCTCCTGATGTCGAAGTTAACGACAAAAATTCATTTCTATTCGAAATCAATTTCAATCCAATGGAAGAAAATTCTTTTTACTGTCGAGAAATTTTGCTGAATATTTACAGAACAGAGGAGAAACAATTAACAATTCCCAAGATAATACCTCTGAGAATAATGGGTATAAATTTTTATATTTTTGATATAGTTAAATAGCATTCACTTGATCTAATAAATTTTATAATTATTGAATTTTTAATATTCAGGTCATTCATTTTGCGAAGGAACAAAGAGACCAATTAGCCATTACAAAATTCCTCAAATTGTTTTAATGCCCGCATCTTGTCCGAAATATCCAGTTTATACAACATTTTTAATAACAAAACTAGAGAGTCATTATCCTCTTATGTTTCGTTTTCTACCACCAAAATTGAGTCACTTTACAGTGAAACCAATGTTGGGAATAATTAACAAGTAAAGTATCAAATGTTAATTATTATTCAAATTTTTACTAGAGAATATTGTTCTGCCTTTAATTTGCCATTAAAGAGATTATCAAATAGTAACAGTTGAGTTATTTCCTGAATTTGAGGGCGAACATTTATATTACGAACGATGGTCTATTCAATTCAATGACTGCAAAAAATTGGAAGATTACATTGATTTTAAAGGATATGTGGAACATTTGAATCTTCAATTTGAAATCGACAATTTTGTTTCGTTTGATTCTACTTATCCTGGATGTTTTCAATCTCGCCAAGTTTCCGTGAGAAATATCACTCGACATTGCATAAAGTAATTATG
This sequence comes from Leptopilina clavipes, assembly GCA_001855655.1. Classification (NCBI taxonomy): domain Eukaryota; kingdom Metazoa; phylum Arthropoda; class Insecta; order Hymenoptera; family Figitidae; genus Leptopilina; species Leptopilina clavipes. Next base: position 13,804 of record JUFY01022644.1, read on the forward strand.
TTATATGTAGTAATTAAAAATTAAAATGTTAATAATTAATAAAAAATTTTCATTTGTGTTTAGATACTCTTTTGAAAATTTACCGGAGGAGATAAAGATTCAATACGAACATGACATCATCAATCCAAATGAAACAATTTTACAAAAATGGATATTTCATCCATTAAAAATTGGAATTTACAATTTCACTGTTAATTGTAAACTTGTTGCCGTCGATGGCGAAACAATGGAAGAACAAAATTGTCAAAATAAAATTCATGAAGTGAAAGTATCGGGAATTAGTGAAAAAGGAACACTCACGGTATAATTAATTTATTATTGAGCTTATATTATTTAAATTGTGAATACTAATTTTTGTAATTAACAGGCCATACCAAATGAACTCAATTTTGAAGAATTAGCCGTACGGGATTCAAAATCCCTCAATTTTCAATTAATTAACTTAAGTAGTGTAGTTGTACACTTTAAAATGTCAACAAAGCAGAAGAATTGGACCGTCGGATGTCTCGAGAAAGATGTGAAAATTTTACCACAAACTGGAACAATTTCCCCTCAAGAAAATTTAACAATCAATGTTACATTGACTCCTCACGAAAATGGATTTTATGAATTTTTCGTTCAATATTCAGTGCGAGAAGATGCGAATTCGGAAAAATTAATTTTGAACAATGAACCGGAAAATATTTGCCAAATTAATTGCGCAAGTGTTTATCCCACTTTAATTGTAGGTAATATTTTTAACTTGCAAAGAAAAACTTGAAATGGAAAATTGTCTTTATTTAATAATTCTATTAATAGGTGAAAGATCTTTTATACTTTGGATCAGGACCTGGTATTAGTAAAGTTTCTCTTTGGAAATTAATGAAAATTAACAAGTAAGTGCCAATTTATTTGAATTGATTTAAAATTAATTGTTACTATTGAAAAAATATTTTTACAGGCTCAACAAAATTTTACAAGATTTGAAACCCAATTCAAAATCAACTTTACAAATGACCTTTCCTGTATTTACGATTCATGAGGAACCACTTCGCATTGAACTTCTACTGACAAATCCAATGACAATTCCAGTTTCCTGGTCCTTGAAGAGAATTAAAATTTGTTCTTGCGAGAAAAAATTGAAATCACGAAGTTTATCATTTCAAAGTGTTGTCTATGATTGTGTACATAGGGAAATATTTAAAATTCATCCTAAATCTGGATTAGTTAAGGTAAAAAATTTTATCATACAATTTTATTTATTCATCTCTAATGGATGTTTTGAAAAAAATTTCAGTCACGAGGAGAAGAAAGACTTTCGTTCGAAATTCGCTATAATTTATTGGGAGTTACCGAATTCCAGTGGGAATTAATTTTAACTGATAATAGACGTGTTACTTTAATGGCAAATTTAAGATGTATTTCTGAAGAAATTGATGAACTGATATTCTTCTTTCAAGAGTCACCATTATATTTCGATAAAGTTCACATTGGAGACTTGAATCCCATTCATCAGGTAATTGTAACGAATCTGACAAAATTGACTATTTGGATTTCAATTGAAGTTTTTTTTGATAAACTTTATAATATTCGTCACAAGGTATTATTTTATTTGAATTTTCTATAGATGTGTTGGTTGTACAACAGTACTAAACGTGAGATTTCTTATCAACTGGACACAGGTGTTTTAAATGAAATCAATGAAAAATTTTGTGGAGATATTTTCACTTGCATCAATCCTTCAGGTTCTTTGAAAGGAATGTCTCATCAACCCATTATTTTCAAATATCATCCAAGGCAATTTCAGGAATATTTGGTGAATCCCGTATTACTTTTATTTCTTTTAATTCTTAATTTTATATTTTATCTCTATTACTTTTTAAATCCAAGGTAATTTTAATATTTTGATTTTGATTTAAAAGATAAAAATTCCATTAAAACTCGGCAAAAAGGAAACAGAATTAATTTTAAAAGGAGAGAGTTCCCGAAATCCTGTAACAAAAGTAGTTGAACGAATTTCTCCTTATCAGGATAAATTCTCGATACCGGAAGTACCAGTTTATTTTAATACCGATAGTCTCACGATTTCTCCATTGTCAACACAATCAACAACTACGAGAATGATCATGATTCATAATCGTCATCCTAACGATATGCTTGCGTACTCTTGGGAAAGGTTAAAATTAATAATTTTCCAAAAATACGATAATAGAACAAATAAATATAAAAGTTAAATTAATTCCAATTTAATTAAAATTATCTTCAGCTATGAAGTTCCGGAAATTATTAAAGCTAACATTCATCCTTCAACGGGAAGAATACAACCTCTCAAAATGCAAACTTTTTTGTTAACTGTAATTGCCGGTTCTCGACCATCAAAAATAACAATTTGTCTCACTTGTAAATTTACCAACATTAGTGAGAGACGTCTTTATGAAAAAGAACTTTTGTCTTCTTTACATACGTTAAAAGATTTAGAAAATAGTTTCACTATTACAGAAAAAGGAATTTATTATCCGGTATTAATTTTTAATTAATTAAAATTACAATTATATAATAATTTTTTATTAATAATGGTAATTTTAATTCATATAATTTTTTTCTTTTACAGAAAGATGGACAAAAAAAGCAGGCAAATTTAAAACCAATTGTACCATTTTACAAAGGATTGGCAATTCGAGCTTATATTTACAGTACAGAAGATTATGAAATGAAAGCAACATTGGAGCAACAATTAAAACTCACGCCTTTAAAAGAAATTAAGTTGCATGGCGCGAAAAAAAGAACTATTGTCTCTGAAAACACTTTAAGAGTGTCTGGCTTCATTTTAGAATGCATGATTTGGTAATTGCAATGATTATGTGAAAATGAATATCAAATTAATTTTTTTAAACTTACTTTTAACGTATTTTTACTTTTTCAGGGATATATTAAATAGCAGAGAATTTGAATATCTCATGAAAGAAGTTAATTTTAATTCAACTGATATAAAATATTCACAATTGGTAATGAATGAGAGGAAAAAAAAAGTATTAGTGAGAAAATCATTTATCCAACCACCTAAAAATATGATTGAGAAAATGTTGCAGTCGGTGAGTTTATTAACAAATTTATTTATTTTAATAATTTTAGAAAATCTTTTTCCGAATATTCTAAAAATCCCGATCCCTGCAAACTTTTTTCTATTTTCGAATAATTTTAAAGTTTGAAAAAAATATTCTAGATGATATTTACCATAATTCATGAAGAATATGGACTAGATACAAATCACTTAGTGGAACCAATTGATATAAGACAACTTACCTATAGAAAAATTTCGACAGGCGTGCAAATGGATCTTATAAATCGATTCTCAAAATTATGATTACTAGTGGAATCAATTTTTAAAAATCGAAATTACTTGAGAGTTAAATTAACTTTAAAAATGATTTATTAAAAAGTCAATTTTATGAAACATCAACTTCCTTCTTGTTCATAGGGATCACAAATTCGTTTAAATACAGCCAAAAATTTTTCTCCTTTATTTCGCGTCACTTTCTGTCCCTCTTCGGTACTTTCGTACAATTTTTCAACAATTGGATCCTCACTCTAGAAAAATAATTCAAATTACATTATAATAAGTAAATTATAAATTTTATTGTGCGCTGGAAAAACATATTTATAACTTACAAGTTGATTGTCAGGAATTCTTTCAAATAATGGATGTTTCTCAAAATGAAGAACCATCCATTCGTGTAAATCTTTAACGTCAGTCATTGTATATACAATTGCCTGCAAGAAATTCGTGAAATTAAGAAAAAGAAACGAAGAGAGATAATGAAAAAAATTGAGACAAAATGTAGAAGAAAAGAAAATTACGAAATATGATTTTCTTGGTTAATATTTACATAAGGAAAATACATTTTTACTCTCTTATAGTATTTAATAAAATTAAATTTAATATTTAAAATTAAAACATACATTTTCTGCAAGAACATATCCATATTCGGCTAATAATGTTGGATTAATAATTCGCCACTTATGTTTAGCCTTTTTAAAATGAGGATCAGGGTAAAGAAAGAACATTTTTTTAAGCTGTAAAATATAAATTAGAAAATTAATACTGTGTATAAAGTATTTTTTTGTTTAGTGAATCAATGAGAAGAAAGGAATATTCACCTGTCCTTTGTGAAAATAGTTTGGTAAATATTTCATGGCGTTTGTTCTTACGCAAGCAATATTTTGATATTGGCCAGGATATTGATGGCGTAATGCTGAGATACGATCCATCACATAATCCGAGACTTTAACCCTGATTTCCATGCCAACAATTAGATTATCGGGAAACATCGATGACAAAGTAACTATATCAAAATTTAATTAAGTGTTTTAATTAAAAAAATACTTTTACCGTTGCCGTGAAATTTATTAAATTAAAATAACAATATTATTTACTCAATAATCCACCATATCCACAACCAATGTCAGCGAACTCCACTTGTTTAGTCATCTTTTTAATTTCAGATTCTTTATCATCAGTTTCTACCAATGCTGAATATAAGTTACTCCAATTCATTGCATCTGGATCCACGGGACTGTGAAGTGATTATATTAAAATTTGCAGGTAATATTTACAAAAAATGATTTATCATACTTTGAAAATCTTCTAATTGTCTTTCACATTAAATTTTTAATTTATACTTACTATTCTATACAATGATCAGCTATAGGATTAGAGTGTGCTCTTTGCCTGTAGTATTTTTTTTGTGGTAAAGCTACTGCAGTCATTTTTTTGTTTTAATTGAAAAAAGCTCAAAAAATGAAAATTATAACAAAAAGAGGTGTTTATAACCTCAAAATACAAACAAAAAGAAATATTTCTTAATTAAAATCTCTCGCCCTATTTTCTTTTCATACGATATAGATAAAATTGAATTAAATATTTCAAATTTTGTGCTAAACTACCATTTTTACACTGTTTTATACTAAAAAACTATTGTTTACATTTTATTTTTGTGATTTAAAAAACTGACATGTGCTTTCATTTCAGAGATACGGTCGATAATTCATTCTCTACCATATCGGTAATTTACTTACGTTACGTCCGTTACGTCTTACGTGAAAATCTGACAATAAAAACAAATAAAAACACCTGTTCCAACAATTGACGTTTCGGAATTTTGAATATTATTAAATTTTAAATCTTTTTAAATTAATTTTGTATAGTGCGTAATGTTTAAGTACCCTTAATACAGTTAACCCTCTTGTTTTCATTTTTTTACAATATAGTTTATAAAATTAACCATGAAAAGTTTAATGTTTGTGTTTTGTATTGTTTACGTGTCAGGAACACTGTCACCACAAGTGGAAAAAAATGTAAAAAAGGAGAAAAACAAATTAGAAAATAAAGTAAGTAATACTAATTATTAAAAGCGATTCAATGGTTCGTATATAATTTTGAATTAATCGCTCTATTATACATAATTGTATACTTTTATCATTCCTAACCTAAAAATTTTATTTGTTATTTTTTTGCATTTACAGAAAGGTCCTGTTGATCAGGATGTATTTGACAGAGGTTTAGTGAGAAATGATTCCAAAGCACATGATATTTTAAGAGAATCGGGTCTTTATTTTCAAGACACTGAGAGAAAACGTTTTTCTGGTGATGTCCTTGGTTACATTACACCGGTAAGTGAAACAATTATTTTCAAAATGAAATCTTCCAGTTATCAGATTATTTATTAAAATTTGTAGATATTATCGCCTGGCTGCATTTTCTAATCAATTACATGATTTTTACAGTGGAATGGTCATGGATATGATGTGGGGAAATTATTCCATAATAAATTTACAATGCTTTCTCCTGTTTGGTTCTCATTGCCACCCAGTAAAGGTGGTTCAAAATTCTCTTTGTCAACTCATGATGTACACAAAAAATGGTTAAAAGAGATAAAACTCGCAGATAAAGGAGATAATGAAGTCAAGAGTAATATTATACAATTTTTCCCATACATGAAAATCTAAACGTTTTATATTAATTACTTATTTGTATTTCAGTTTTACCTCGAGTTCTTTTCGAAAATTGGTCTTTTGAAGAGGTTTCTGACCTTCATTTGAATAGAGATACTATGGTGCAATTAATAAAAACTCTTAGCAAAACCGCTGAGGTAAATTTACTTTTTTATTGTGACGAAGAGAAAATTTTCTTTTGAATAAAAATCAATTACCTGATTAAAAGTAATGAATTAATAACAATTATGAATTACAGACATATCAGTTAGATGGGTATGTATTTGAGATATGGACGCAATTTTTATTTTTAGGAGTGAATCGAATAGTTATCACTGAAATCGTGAAAGAAATTGCGGATACTTTGAAAGATAGAGAATTGGATACGATTCTAGTTGTTCCACCATGGAGAGAGTAAGTAGAAAATTTATTCACTTTACAATTACAAATTTCACTCTTGGTTTCTAAATGTTTTTAAATATTTGTAAATGTTCGAAATTCTATTATTTGAAGTATTTTATGTTCCTAAATTAAAAGATTATATTTTAATTTTAGGAGCGGTGATGAATTGTTTAAAAGGAAACATTTTGAACTTTTGTCATCAAGTGTCACTGCGTTTTCATTAATGACGTACGATTATTCAAGTGTTCAACGTCCTGGTCCAAATGCACCAGTCAGTTGGATTAAAAAGTGCGTTAAGGCACTTGTCCACGATAATAAAGATCCAAAAAGAGCACAAATTCTCATGGGTCTCAATTTCTATGGGAATAATTATACTCCAGAAGGTGGCGGTGCAATTGTTGGTTCACAATATCTTCAACTTCTTGAATCTTATAAAGGAAAATTAAAGTGGGATGATAAAGTCAAGGAAAACTTCTTCGAAATAAAGTAAGTTTTTCTATTACGTTAAAAAAATTATCTGCCTCAGTCTCTGTCGATAATTAATTTTCAATTAAAGTCAATGAACTTCATTTATCATTCTTGACTCTAGTCTGCAACATTTTGAGTTTTAATTAAAAAATTCGTTTTTGAGAGACAAGAGCAGGTGATTTTTCACTTTAATAAAAATGGTGCAGTTAATAAATATTTTGGAATTAAAATTCTAGAAACCGAAATCCTGGATACATATTCTATCCAACACTATATTCAATTGAGCAAAGACTGAAACTCGCTGAGAAATTGGGTACAGGAATTGCCATTTGGGAATTGGGACAGGGTCTCGATTACTTTTATGACTTGCTTTAAGAAATTATTTTAATTGTAAATCGTTAATTATAAAACACTTTAAATAATAAAACAAATTCGTTTATATAAAATATTGTGGGCAAAAGTAAATTTATAAAACCAAGTCACATGAAAAAAAATCCAATGGATTTAAATAGATTTTAAATATTTGGTAAGTTTAAAGTTTTTTTTTAATAAATAATATAAATTTTTATTAATAGTGTAATTTTTTACATTTCTATATTTAAAAATTTGTTTTTCTATTTTCTACGATCATTAAACCTAAACAGAATTATTTGTCTCAGTCTTCAAATTATGAAGTTTTGTGAATTCGATGAAAATATTGTGCTGAAATAATGTACGTTTAAAGGAATATCACAATCATTCACATTTCTTTGATTTTAAAATACCATTGGGCCTTGTTTCTAATAATTGAGAGTGTTTCCTTTTTAACATCATCATTGTTTGTGGACCTTTTGCGATATTATACATCATTGCCCAGCACATTTTTGCTGGCAAAATACTACAACATAAATTTATTGAAATAAATTTTAAATTTAATTTCATATAAAATTATAATTGCGGAATTTAATAATAAATTTGATTAGGATTCTTTAATCATTTGTTTTGCTTTTTTTTGTAAGTATTTAATTACGTTAATTTTTATTGCTTTGCATAAATTTTGAATTTTATTTCCAAAATTCAGAAAGTTTAAAATTATTTAGAAATTAATTGATTAAATTCTTTGCAACTTTCGTTTAAATAGAAAAAAATTTTAAACAAATAACTCACCTTTTCAGGGGGAAAAATAATTTGATGATACTTGGAAGTACTATTATCATTCGATTAGTTAAGATTCCAGATACCACTTCATTGGCAACGTATTCTGGTTCTAAGCTCTTCATTAGTCTGAAATTTTAATCACAATTTAATTTTAGATTCTTTTTTTAATTCAAGAAAAAGAAAAAGAGAAATATTTTTTTTACTTTGGTTTCACGCCGGGAAACATTCCAGTGTTAATAAAATATGGACACACCAATGTAGCTTGTATTCCATTGTAACCGTGAGACTTAAATTAATATTAATTAAATTAAAAATTTAATTTAATTTAAAAAAGTATTAAAAATAGTTTAAAACGTTTTATTTGAAATAATAATTATCTCTTGATAATATAAACAGTTTTTTACCTTTAATTCACTAAAGAGACTTTCGTGAAAACCAATAGTTGCAAATTTTGTCGCTGAATAATCTGTACAGTTATAAGTTCCCATTAATCCTGCGACACTCGCAATCGTTACAATGTGACCATGATTATCTTTCATCATGTCCTTCAGAAAAGCTTTTGTGGTCTGAAAATAATGGTTTTTAATATTTATATTCCTTTGAGAAAATAATAATTTTTACATTATATTTCTTTTCAGTTTATTACTGCAAAATATTTAAAAAATCTATTATAAATAATTTTAAAATATACATACTAGAAAGTATTAGAAAATATGAAGTACCAATTACTTACCCAATAATGCGATAAAATATTAACTTTAAATGTTTTTTCAATTTCTTCATCCGGTATTTGTAATAATGTATCCCCGTAAATATATCCAGCATTATTGATTAATATTGTTACCTAATTTGGGAAAAAATAATTTTATTTAATAATTTTATTTTGAAATACAATTTATTTTTTGATTCCCCTTACAGGAACATTTATTTTCTTTTTTTTCAAAATTTTACAATGACAATATAATACATATATTTTTTTATGTACTTACATTGCCAATGTCGACTTGAACTAATTTTGCAGTTCTGTAAATTGCCTCTCTATCAGCAATGTCGCAATAATATCCCCAACATTTTCCTCCGGTTTGTCTTATTTCAATCACAGTTTCTTCAATACCTAGAAATGATCATTAATAATTTTTTTATATATAATTTTATATTAAATATATTTCTGTAACTTTCAAATGTATTTAAATTAAATTTAAAAAAAATTAAATTTGCAAATTTTACTGTACAATTAATTATAATTATAATTTAAGACGTTAATGCTCTCACCATTGTTTCATAAAAAAATTTATATTTTGTTTACATTCTAATTAAGATTGTTGATAAAAAAAAACCACATACATAGTTAAAAAATATCAGTCAAGGTAGAATTCCAGTGAAAAATTATTTTTTTCCTTTTTAATAAAATTGTTTAAAAATAGATTTTTTACTGCAACTTATTTTACTTTATTTTATTATTACTAAACTTTATTTTCATTTTACTGTTATCGATTAATTAAAATTATTAACATTGGTTATAGTTGAATAAAAAATTTATTTACTGAATTGATGTTTACTGCAAAGATAATTATATTCGTACCAATTAAAATTGTAGTAATCTTTTTTTTGTTGTTTATTTTAGTAATATAAACACTTTATTTTTAAAATTTACATTTCTGGATTCTTTTAGATTACCGCGAGAATAATATTCTTTTTCTGCAATAATCTTTAAATTTATTCAACTTGAGTTTGACACCCGCTTTCTCAGAATTTACACAGAATTCATCATAGACAAATGTAGTGAGATTCTTAAACTTACGATTTCCTTTTTTCACGTTTAAAAAGTTGTGAAAGTTTAAATTAATTTTTTTCTCAAGTCTTAAAAATGTTTCCTTTTTTTATTTATTTTATTTTCAACGTTCTTTTTTTATTATTTATAATTAATTTCCTTCTTTTTAATTTTACTCTACGTGTTTTAACAAAATTAGTTTTGAAAGTATGTACAAATATAATGTAGACAAAACGTTTGCTGATGTCTTTCTTCAGTGTACCTTTGTAATTACCACTGATTTACGAACTAAAAATCATTTTTTTAAGTACGACCAATTTTTGCAATTTTTCTTTTTTGCAAAATCAATTCAATTTGTAATAATAAAAAAAGAAAAGAAACAAAAAATCACTTTTTCTATTTAAAAAAATTTTTTTTTTAAATAAAGAAAGTAGATTAAAGTTAAAAATCTCTCTTTTTTTTCTTTTCTTCAGAAAGTTTTCTTGTGTTAGGGAAAGATAACATTTTTTTTCCTATTATTATTGACCGTTTCTTTACAGACTTATTATTTTCTCAGAGGTAAATGAGCTTTCACTTAGTCTCATTTTAACATAATTTCCACTCAATTATATTGTTATTATATTATTATTATTATTATTATTATTATTATCATTATTATTACTAAATATTCGAATCATTAAAAACAATTAATGAATTTAATAAATTGACACTATTTATAATTGAAATTTAATTAGTTAATCGTTTAACCATCAAATAAAATTGAAATGAAAATTCCAAAGAATTGGAATTTACAATTAATTAAATCATTAAATAAAAAATTGTCTCTGTCCTTATTAATTCATTAGGTTCATTGCTTCTTTTTTTCCAGTGGAATTCGAAAAACGTAAGGTAAAAAACTTTTAACTTTAGATACTTACCAATTTTGTTGATATCCCAGATTACTACATTGCATCCAAGATTGGCTAATTCAATAGCAATTAATTTCCCAATGCCACCTGCTCCTCCAGTAACAAGTGCCACTTCTCCTTTTATGTTTTTACCACGATAACGTCTTGGGATTAATGTTAAAACTATCGCTTCCGTTATATACACTATGGCCATTCCCATGACTAATAAAAAATCGTATATCATGCTTAATAAATTTATGACGTCCATTTTCATACCTGAAATAAATTTTCATTATTATTGACAAAAAGTTTTACCATCGTCTTATATTAAACGTTTATAAATTTTTAATCCTAAAAAATAAAAATTGGTATTTTTTTTCTACTTGCAATAAATTACAACGAATTAATAAGGGTTTTGTAGAATAATATAAAAAGAAATAAATTTTTCAATTTATTGATGTTTTAGTCGCGTGTTTGTTATTTATGTGATTTATGTACCTATTACAATATGCAATTTTACTTTATAATCTCTCTATTAAAGTGAAATCACATTTTTAATGTGAAATTTCATTTTTTTACTGTTTAATTGAATTTTAATTGTATGTATTTTTGTTTTAGATTATAATTTCAATTGAATGGCTAATTATTCAAAATGGCAAAATACTCGTGTCTATAATTTTCAAAAAAAAGAGCAATGTTACAACATTTCAGCAAATTAATATGCATCAGTAAAAGGAAAAAAACATCGTTTGCTCCGATAAATCAACTGGATCTTGTTACATTTTAACATTTCACTTGACTGGTGACATACAAGTTTTAATTAAATTTATACATAGTATATGGTGAAAGGTATAAATAATATATTAGCGTTTAAATTGTAAGATTCTAACAACTTCAGTCAAGAAAATGATTTTATTTCCCTTGATTTTACTGGAGGTAATTAAACCCGTATTTTCAAGATAATTTTTTGTTATTAAATTTTTAGAATATTGTAACTTAAAAAATATTTATTTTTTTATTGAAAATCAAGAAAAATAACTTAATTTTCATTTTTTTTTAACTTTTGCATGCCTAATTAAAAAATTTGAATTTTAAAATACTTTTTTTTAAATTAAATATTTGAAATAAAAAATTTCTTAAAATTCAATTATTTTGTCTTGAAATATTCAAATATCAATCAATTTTTTTATAGTTATTTAAATTTTTTTGTATAATTTTGAAATCGTGTCCTACCGAAAATGTAAAGTCGCTTCTTTTTTTTTTCTTTTATTTTGAATTCTCTGTTGTGATCGTCGTCTTCTATGAAGATAGAAAGTGGGTGTCTCACTGAGTTTAAGAGAATGTCCTGAGGATGTTGGAACCACTCTTTCCCACACAAGTGCACAATTCGAATTGCGAGGCATTACTTCTTTGCAATTGAGCTCGTAGCGAAACTCACTATAGTCCTCGCACTGCAAAATCTAGACGGAGGCTCTCGAAATCTAAAGTCAGCAAAACTTACTGGTACACGATTCAAACAGATTCTATGCATGCAAGTGAAACATGAAAGTATCCTTACTTCTATAGGAAAATGCAATCCCTTCTCTCAACTTGAAACCGAATGGAACACTCTTTTTCGCCTACTTTTCGCCAATTCAGAAATTATTTTCCAATTAATATCGAACCTGTAAAAAAATAATATCCAATCAGAAAATTTTGTCAATTAAAAGAAAATGTCAAAAAACAAAAATTTGAAATTAAAATCGGAGAATTGATTTCTATAAACAAAATTATGGGAAAGTTATGAAATACTCTATAGAGAAATATCTCAACCTATTTTCGTCAGATCGAGGTCGATTCGCAATTTATTGCTAAATTTGTATTGTAATGATGCGTGAGAATCAAATGAAACTTAAAATGGAAATCTGATTCATTGAGATAAATGTTCACTTAATTGCACCAAAATATTTTGATCTGTTCTTCTGATTAGAAGGAAATTTCGTTGATTAATTTACAAAATAATTAGTTTCGTAATTTTTATTTTCATCAACATTTGAAATATTAAAAACTGTAAATCCTGTTAATCCTTTTTATAGTGAAATAAAAATCAAATAATTAAATGCACAGTTAATTTTTATTTAATGAAATTAATTTTTTTTAAATAAATGAAAACAATGTTAACAAACGAAGTTATATAAAATTTCATTTGAACAGAACTGAAACCCGAGGGCAAAAAGAAAAAGTTTGCACAAGAAGGTATCCAATAAAATAAATTTATGCTTATATTTCCTGTAAGCAAGTTGATCACTGGAATACTAAGTTGTAAAATATGAACTTTAAATAAATATCAATTGTTTTAATCGAATTGCTTACAGTATTGAACGTTAGGCCGAAAATTCAATTTTTTAAATAAATAAACAGCGAGAAATTGATTTAAAAAATTGTTAATAGTTTCATTAGATTTAAAAAAAATTTTAATTACACTAGTTTATATTGTTAACTGTCATTTGTTTCATTAGTGATCAATATAAATATTTAAAAAAAAATGTTTTGACAGCAAAACCAAACTTTATGAAGATGACTTAATCAACGAAGAAAATTATCTTTCACATTCATTTTTCAAAGGTATGAATATTTTCTATAGCAAACAAACTTGCACTCTTCTAATACAAAAATTATTTACATTGTAAATGCAATAACAATTTACGGTCACGTATGTATTTACATATACATTAAAAAAAATGATACTTGTGGTTTTAGAAATTATGACCCCATGTCTCAAGAATCGTGAAGCATGTACCACAAAATTGCCAAATAAATTTAATTCTGTATGAAAATAATATTAATTTTCGTTCATCGTTTCCAGTCATTTTCTTTTTTAAATATTTTATTTATTTATAAATATATTAAATATATAATATATATATATAAATATATTAATATATTAATAAATAAATATTCAAAATATTTATTTATTGTAGAAGAAAATAAATCGTAATGTTTCGTGAATTATTAATTAATTTATTTATCGATAATAATTTACCTGTTTGCTGGCAGTAGAAAACGAAATTTCCTTCCATTGAAAGTGCAGATTCTTCTGAAGATCGAGAATGTTACTCCATCTCTCTAGAAAGAAAAGAACTTGTTTATTAATTTATTTAAAAAATAGATCCTTAAATTATTTTGTATTGCAAATTCTTTTTTTTAATTATTAATGACTAATTTTATTACTAATTTTAAATTATTTTAGGTTCTCTTCTAATAAAAGGCATCAAAGAAATTGCAATATAAAACAATTTACATTATCAATTATTAGAATGTCATTTGCAATATCAACATTTCAGAAAAATAACAATGCAACAATAGCGAATTATGTTCAAATAAAATAATAATAAATCATGGAGATAACTGTTTGATTTAAGTCTCAATTCCTATCTAAAGAATCTATTTCCACGGTGTATACTTTTGCTTTCATATATCGTAGAACTAATATAATAATTTCTTCAGATATCTTAATAATGACTTAATGAGATTTTTGTGTGCTCATGTTGATTTCAAATTATGATTAATGATAATTGTGAATCCTGTTAAGATCAACCTTTGGATCTTTCAGAAACATACACGCTAGTTGCCGTTTTTTTTTCCTCATAATATTCTATGGGCATTGCACAAGATCACATATAAGTTTACGTAAATTCGCAACAAGTGCTATGTGTATATTAGTCATAATGCATTTTTTTTTAAAATACCAAATAATTTACCAATTTTCCAATTCCTATTTTTTCATTTTCTTTACAATGTGTCAAGAAATATTATTTCACAATGTAATAATAATAATTATTAAAAGTTAACTACTTTGCAAAATTTGTGCTAAAAACAAAATTGGTAACGACTGAGAAGGAAAATAATTTTTTTTTTTAATCATATACAGTTAAGAAAGACCATAAAAAGATTTTTTTAAATTAAAAAAAAGAATTATCAAAAGAGCAATCTGTTGCGCAAAATACGAAACTTTATATCGTTTATGCGAATAATTCCACAGTCGGTCAAAACAATCTTTGCCGATTCCCACTACTTTTTATGGTTCATTCACTTTCACCGGATTCTGAATTATATTCTTGAAGCTCAAGTAAATGTATTTCAACATATATCAGGTTTTAGTTTCCCGAGAAATTTTTTTTACAAAGCTTGAAGAACAATTAATTTTTTTTTATAATTTTTTCTAATATTTTACACATGCTTATACTTCTATTTGATTTTAATTTTACCGAAAGCACTAAATAGATTTTTTTAAATGTAAATTTGAAAAAAACTTTGTTTACAATTTGTTTAGAAATTCGTTTTTTAAAAAAAAGTTAAATTGTTTTCCTTGAATTATTCATGTAATCAGAATTAATCAGTTGAAAAAAGATGATAATAATTAAATAGTTATTTTATTATTCAACAGAATTTTGTTAAATTATCTGCACTATACTATACAAAATTAAAAAAAAATTAAAAAATTAATTCTTATATAACTTGCAAAAAAAAAAGTTGATTTTACTATTTTTCAATTTTATGAATGAATATTAATTATAATTAATTGAATGATAAACAATTATAATCAATCAAGTAATAAATAATAAAAGAATTGGAAAATTTAAAATTATAAAAGTAAAACTTTTTCTCTGTAGGTATTTTACCTTGGCCTTTCAGGTCTATTTAACTTTTTTTGTTATTATTATTGTTTTTCCTAGCATTGTATATTTTATTGTAATTATTAAATACACAGAGACTAGTAAATACGTACTTGTAAGAAGTTTGTTTTAAATGTATAAGGAAGTAAACCGGTTTTGTGATTTAATATCGATTGACATCGTTTGTAAAATCATAAAAGTGCATCTTGCACTATTGCAGAACTATCCTGCCACACTTCTAGTTCAAGGACACTGAACAACTTTGACCAGAATTCCTTGTAACTGTTTCATCTTCTAAAAAATAGAAATGTAGAAAAAAAAGAAATTAGTAAAAAATCAATTTTTTTTGAAATTTTGCAATTCTTTTAAAGCAACTATTTCAACTATCGTAAAATGTAAAACTTGTTTTTATAATACAAGATCTATCATGAAAAATAAAAAATAAAAATGTTTCCCTTCTTATTTTTAATGAAATTACTATATAATATAAAAATGTTTGTATCTATAAGGAATTTCATAAGAGACAGATCTTTTTAATTGGCTTTAAAATCCTTATTTACATTGTATTTGCAATCTGATGATGAAAGAAAACAACCTTCCATTTCTAGTAAAAGATTTTTAGCGAAATAAAAATTGTCAGATCTTTAGAGACAAAATTTCTCAACATTTATTTTAATTTAATATTAATTTGAACAGTTGATAAGCTAGTAAAAAAAATCCTACTGCATATAAATAGACAATATGTCTCCAAATAAATAAGTTATCCTATTATTTGTTCAAATAATAATTTATATAATTAAATTTTCTTTTCTGTAAAATTTATTAATTACAATTAAATGAAATATTAATATGAAATATTGATTTGTTGGGGAAAATTTTCCATATCTCAATATGACGAAAGGTCGTAGAATTGATGAATAAAAAATTTAAAAAAAATAAATAAAAAAAGTTTGATAAAAAGATGCGATTGAAATAATGAAGCAGGTGAAGGGCGTTCAGGTAATAATGTAAGAGAATGTATCTTAAAAGTATGCATTTGATTAAAAGACAGTGCACTGAAATGAAGGCCAAGTTCAGTTTGGCATTGATCTCAATCGGAACATAAACTAAGGGTTTCAGGATATATTTGATAGAAAAGGAAGATAAAAATTATATATCAATAATATATGGACCAAATTGAGAAACCTGTTACATTAAAAATATATTCCCGAACCTCTTTTCTTTCTTTTATCACAGGAATTAATGAAATTCTGTCAAAGAAAAAAATTCTCTTTTTATACTCTTTCATATCATATAAAAGTAATTAAAAAATTAAAAATCAAACAAAAAATAAAATTGTTTTTCACCAAAAATTTCTCAACAAAATATAATTATTTTTTCAATAGCTAATTAAAAATTAAAAACAAAACCGTTTAATTAAAAAATTTTCAAACTTACTATTAGAATAATTTGTAGTAAACTCTTCAACAAATCACCCAAATGGGAAAAATGCTTTTTAAACTCGAAGCAAATCCATTTTTTTTAGTAAACAATATTTTATAGAAAATTCCATGATCTTTCCATAAACGTTCGCATTTTTTCTCTCTCCATAGCCACATAGTATTATCCTGAAAACATAAATAAAAATTAATAATTAATCTCTTAAAAACTAAAAATGATTTTAATTAATTGAAAATTGTAATTGTAATTGTAAATTTTTGTAAGTTAAAAATCAGAAATTGTAAATAATTGGAGTAGTTTTTATATATGTGAATTTATAGGATATTATTTTGTAAATATGTACAGTTTAAGAGGTGTAAATAGTGATTTTATGCAGGAGTGTAATAAAAGTTATTTCAAACTCTTGCACGTAGGATGTGGTGGTGATCAGGCGTAAATTTAAGTAGAACGATTATAGTTAGAGTCAGACAAGTTCAATTTTAATATTCCCCGCGCTTAGAAAGGTATTATATTATATAACGTGTGCTGCACTTGAAATTACTTTCGTTGGCTCAAAAAAAATGTACAACTGCACTTTCTTTATTTTCAATAATATTTCAATCATTAGTTCCATAAAAATTAAAATATTTTCAAGAATTTAGAAAATATACCTAATAATTGCCAATAATGCATTTTTTTCTTTTAATTGAATTTTCCATATTTTAATTGATTAAATTTATATTGAATATTATATTATAATATTATAATATTATAATTTATAACAATTATAATTATTATAGTTAATTATAATATTATAATTCTAAATTTTTTTAAGGCGAAATTTATATGATTTTTTTTTATTTTCCACCTAGTTATCCACTAATGGTTTAATTTTTGAATCACAGGGAATATAGAAATAAAGAAATATCATTTGTAATTGATATTTTGAATAGACATGCAGGTGTTGCGATTAGTTGCATTAAAGTAATATAGATAGCTTCAGTGCTCGGAATCCTAGTGAGGTGAACGTGTTCTTGAGACTCTAGCTCCTTTCGGTTCAGTCATTCAAGAGTCATTCAGTGCACCATCTACTTCAGTGACGATAGGACTAAAAGTTATCTCTACCTCTCTTCGATCCTTTTTTTTAAATTCACGTAAGTATCTTATTTTTTCCTTTTTAATAATTATTTAATAATTATTTTTTAAAAATTTCTTTAAATACGTTAAACGGCAAAAAGTGATTTAATCATCCCTTGCATTAAAAAAAAAAAATAAATTCTGTTATTAAAAAAAAAATGAAAAATATTCATTGACACCAGCATTTTAATAACAGACGTAATCAGGTTTCCTATGTCGGGTAAAGAGGTTTCTATATTCAGGACAAATTCCGATTTAATATTTCTGCTTATTAAACGGGATAATTAGTCAACATTGTCATTTAATCCTGAAATTGCAAATAGATTAGATATTATTAGTAAAATAAATATATACACAAATTGCATTCTAAAATATTTACACTTGAATATTAAGAGAAAAATGATTAATTACGAGAAATTACTAATTGCTAATTACTAATTAATTATCAATAGTTTTTAAAAAATTTTTTGTTTTGTTAAATATATTTTTAAATTTTATTTATAGAAACTGTTTTAATATATAATGTATTATTATAGAACACATAGTCAAGTGCAATTATCTACGTAAACATTATTCTTCTTTACTTGTTATTGACCCAATTCCATTAATTAATAAATCGATAACTTTTGACATTAAAAAGCAATTGAAAAAATAATAAAATACCAATAAGTAAATGCTTTCTTGATATATTAAAATTGATTTGAGAAGTAAATAAAAAATGCCCTTTTGATCTCTGAATACTATAAAATTGAATTTCTTCTTAATGTCACTATTTTCTATCAACTTTTATTTTATTTTTTCAAACGAATGCCATAATATTGAGTAATGTAATTTGTTTAATGATCTTTAATCTTTATTTCTTCGCCACTTGGTAATTAATTTAGTAAAAAAAAACAATTTTTTCTTTAACCATTTTACCGATCTTAAATTACTAACAATTATTTCCCTGTCAATTAAATAATTAATTCAAACAAAATATTTGCAAATTATCAAATAATTACAAATTTTACAAATTTTTTGTTCTAAAAAATGAATTTTAATTAAATTTTTTTTAAACTAATTGAAAAGTTATCGTATAAATAACGAAATTAAAAAAATCCGATTATTATATAAACGATTTGTTGGTAACTATCAAAATTCTATTCAGTCAAGAATTCAGTGGATGTGAAGAAAAATTTATTGTATAAATTGAAAAGATCGATCATTTGTGTTGGCTTTCAAATGTACACATTATACGACACACGGAACGAATTAAATCTTATCGCTTATGCTTTGCAATTTCTTATGGTGTTCACATTACCGAATGCAATTTTGTTGAATATTTATTTAAAAAAAACAAAAATAGTTATTAAAGAATTACGATGAATTTTTTAAATCACTTTCAGTCAACATTACTTCCCTAACATTTAACATTTCACATTTATAATAATCTCACAGCGATAAATGTTGATTTAAATATTGATTGTGCAAACGTTTTAAAATAAATTCTCTTTAAACATGATTTGTAATCCCAGGAAGTATGTGTATAACAAATATTTGTTTATAAACATTTTTTCATAAATATTTTCATTGCATTCTTCTTTTCATAAAAGTATAACAATTTATTTTAACAATCGTACAAAGAAACAATTTTTTTTTGGTTTTTAATTTTAAGAAGAAAATAAGAAAATGGAATAAAATTTGAATATCGTAGGGGAAAATTAATTATTCAATAAACTGTTTGTGAATGAAAGAAACAAATGAAATATTCTAATTATTTTCATTAATAAAGAAAAATGCACGTGGTGATTCCGCGAAATTCTTATAAATACAATTACGTATTCAACCAGTAACTATTAGAATCTTTTTACTTTCACTAGATTTTTATGTTCAACTATTATTACTCTTATTATAGTGTATTCCTGCCTCATGCAACAAACTAATATTTATCTAATATATAAGATTCTGGTCCTCGAAATTGCATACAATAATTCAAAGTAGCACGACATTACATAGTTCGTCAAAAATATGATTGACGTCTATATAAGTCCCAAGTCAAGCCGTGAAACTTTTATATAGTAACACGCGGAAATCGTTTCACCCTATTTTTAAATAATTAATACATTTTGCTTTACGATCGATTTTAATTTTCTTTTTTTCTTTCTTCTTATATTTTTGACTTTACACTACCGGTACGATAATTATTACTCTTTCGAATTAATTAGAACCTGTTCTCCTTAACTAATATTTATAGACACTTTAAAAAATTGATTTTTTAAAAATAATCTTTTCATCGTTTTTTTTTAAATTTCTATTTATTTTTTTCTAATCGAACAAATTTTAATTCAAATTATTGTTGAAATTAAATCTCGAATCTTTTTATTCTAAAAAATAGAAATCAAAATTGAGTAACGAAGGAATAAAAAATGTTGTTTCAATTACAGTTTTGAAATAATTGCAATAAAACGCGGACACATGAGAAGCAATCTATTAGAGTAATCTACATAAACAGAAAATATGGGATATTAAAACAATTATCGCAGGACCATTGCCAAAGCGCCTGGTGCAAGAAGTGTAAAAATTTCAGTCATAAAAACTCGTCAGACTGGCTACTTTTTCTTTTTCTATGATTGCAATGGAGATTGTGGGCTAATGTAATTTCCGCCGCAATTTTAACAAAATTAACTAATGTTTTGGGACTAACAAGTTACCTCAGATTTGATAAAACACTTTGCACGTATTTTAATCAAAAAGGCATATGAATTCAATTATTGAAATTCTAATTTAAAAAAAAATATATAGAAAACAGTTCTTTAAAAAATCCATCAAATCTTTCATTCATTCATTCATTCATTGGAATGTAATTTCAGAAAAAAAGTTGATTGAACAATTATCACAATATTCTCGAAAGAAAATTGGCGATTGTAATACTTTTCTATCCGCTCATTAAACTTTCGTAATAACCTCATTAATGTGAATGCAACAGTTGGTGAATATATGACTATCAGCATGACGATATTATTTCTTTGAGAATCGTGAAAAATTTTTCTTTACAAATAAAAAGTTGTAAATTATACCTTTTGATTATCTTGAAGATTTCTTCCGTCAATCGTAATAATTGTTAAATTTTTTCTTGTAAAATTGTATATCACTTCTTTTGAGCATTGTGAAAGGTATATTCTTCCATTTTCCAAAAAATTATTTACGAGCATCGTAAAGATCTTTACTATTTTTCAAAAAATTATTGAACATTCCTTCTGAGAGTTGTAAAAACTTTTGTAGAATTTCAGGTCACATGTTTTTTGGTTTTCTTGTTCTCCAACTGTGGTCGTTAATTAAAAGATGAATTTCATTTGTATGTCACCTGCAAAAAAATCATCCGAAATTAATTATATAGACTCATTCTTTTTTTTATATACATAAAAAATATGTGAATCTGTGGATATTGTGCAATTCTTTGGAAATCACGAAAGTCCTAATGAATTCCACATCGATTCAAATAAATATTGTGTGATGCAAATTATTTCTGAAACAAAAAGGATAATATCAAATTCGTATATTATGCGCGAGATAAAATCTAATCTGCGATTGTTGCGCTTGAATTAACTTTCATTCACTACTCCCACTTGTAAATCAAAATTGAATTTTATTAAAACTTGATTTACTTGACTTAAATACTGGCCAATCGTTTTAATTTTACCAATTTTATATCAAAATTCAGATTCCGAATATAATTTAAAAAATTGGTTATATATTTATTTTCTGGTAAAAAAAATGCGTTTTAGAAAATATTTACTCGAGATAAGAGAAAGAAAATAACAGCAATAAAAAAAGGTTTACAAAGAAAGTATTTTGAATGTAAATTACATATGAGGCATGCATGTTCTTTGCAATAGTAAATAGAAGAGTTGTGTCAACATTTGTTCACACAATCGTGTCGTATTTTACTTTCATTGGTTATAATAAAATGGTAAAAACTAAAGTGGACTTCTAATTACTAAAATAAAATTAAATGTAACATTCGACTATAAATAATAGTAATAACACCACAATTATTAATTTATTAATAAATTAATAATAACTAATTTATCAATTAAAACTTATTAATTATCTTACTATGATTTAAATATTTAATTGAAAATTAGTTATTATTTCAGAGAAATATGCCTAAAATTTTTTATTTTTAATTTACCTTTGTGTGAATGAAGTAATACTATGAAAGTCCGATTTGCTAATTTGATATATGCTCCAGTCGCAGTTATAAAAGTCTAGCTCGAGAAGAACTAAATGTGTATTTAAATCTTAGAACGTTATTTTATGTAATAAAAATTCATGCTGCAGAAAATGAAAGTGACATTTGAGAATTGCTAGAAAGTGCCTCTGTTTAGCACACACACACACACACGAGTTTAAGGTTCAAATTTTCTAAAAAGCTACTGCCCGATTCTTTGAAATCTGATAAAGAAAATCCGTATTTTGTATATATGAATTATCTTGAAACTTACTTTTTGCAACAACATAACCTGTACAGTCAACTAATCACACTGACATAAACAGTTTGCGAATAATATTTATCAAATTCATTTAGATTTGTTATCATAGCAATTAATCACGACCAGTTAATTTTCTGACTCCAACAATAAATTTTCTCAATTATTATTATTTATATTTATTAAAAAAGAAAAAAGATTAACTGAAAAATTTGTTAACCGTTAAAAAAGCACAGACGTACCTAACCTAACAATAAAATAATCGATTGCAATCAATAAATCGATATAGTTATCGGAAAGAATAGTCTTGATTGGTTAGCAATTTTCGGGAATTATTACCGGCCAATCAGGAGAGATTGAAAATTATCCACAAAATTCAAAATGGCGGTGCTTCCGTATTCAAACAAAGAAACGTTAACGAACGTAAACATTGTTGACATAAAATAAGTGAAAGTGTTATTACTGATTATAGGGTTAAAAAGTATATAAATGTAACAAAGGATTAATAATTTGCATAGTCATTACCTATTGTATAATTCGTATAAATCACTTAATTCGTTAAACTCAGTACAAAAATTGTAACTAACATAATTTTTGTTTTACAGGATTGATTCATCGGAAAAGCTGAGAGAATTATTAACAGGAGTGAGTGACCGTGAAAAAAGTGTTATCAATTGCACGTGGAACACGTTCGGACGACTTCGGCCTTTAGCCGAGGGTATTTCGTCCACCGGTTCCACCCCAACAAGAATAAATATACACCCTCGGCAGGCGTGTAAATCTAACCTCAAAATTCCATTCTTGTCAATATTATAGTGGCAGCGAGATTGAGAGTTTTTAAAGGAGCTATGTGGTTTTGAAAATTATTGTGGTGTCGGTTATTTCACCGATTAGTAAACCGTGAAAAGTAAAATATAAACATAAACACGGCGCTTTATTGAGCTTCGGAGAAGGCAAAATGTCATTCTTAAAATCTACCGGTGATGTGATAGGATTTCTTCTACTCTCGGCAGTGGCTATTGTTGAGAGCTTGGTCCGGATGTTCATACCATTAAAATACAGAATGAAAAGTGTTTCCGGCGAAATTGCACTTATTACTGGAGGAGGCGGTGGACTTGGACGATTACTTTCTCTCCGCTTGGCTAATCTTGGTGCCATTGTCGTTGTTTGGGACATCAATAAACAAAGTATAAATTTTTCAATATTTTTACAATT
Organism: Leptopilina clavipes; assembly: GCA_001855655.1. Classification (NCBI taxonomy): domain Eukaryota; kingdom Metazoa; phylum Arthropoda; class Insecta; order Hymenoptera; family Figitidae; genus Leptopilina; species Leptopilina clavipes. The sequence goes on from JUFY01022644.1 coordinate 37,334, forward strand.
CTATTTTCAAATAATCTTTTATTATCATCTCGATAAAAAAATTTTTAAGTTTCTAAAATAACACAAATTCTGAGTTTAAATCTATATATATAATAAAAAAATAGTTTTTTTTTAAACACTCGTGAGGGAAATCAAACTTTTTATTGATTTTTATTTCTAAAAGTTCAGAGATATGTTTTTATCACGTAAATATTATATTTCATTTATATATGTCAAGGTTGATATTAAAAACAAAATTCACAGAATATAAGCGAATAATAACATAAATATTTACATTAATATAACAAGTTTTTCTGTTCAATAATTTGAAATTAATTATTGAAAAATTGTTATCTTTCAGTTAAATTTGTTTATTAATATTTCTACTTAAAAGGAAATTATTTTCGACAGATAAAAATATATTTTTTTAAAAATAATCATTTATTTTAATATCGTAAATTTTTCTTTAATGTCGAAAGCAATATTACTAATTATTGGAATAAATAACTGTTTATGTATTTCACCGCTTGAAATGTTTTCAGTCGGTTTTATGATAGAAGAATTTTGCATTGGTTTTAGAGTTAAGCTTGACTATGAAATAATGTATAATTTATACATAGTTTATAGCCTAGTCTACTGACCATAAAGAAAGTATTTAAGCAAAAAAACCAGTAAATATCTAGATTCATGGCCAATTTTTAAGATTTAAACATTGAGAATATTTGAAAAAATTTTAATTAATTCATATGAATCGAAATCTTTTGTTAAATAAAACACTTCGTTATTTTTGTTTTAGTCTCTCAATGATTATGCAATAATTAAAGATTTAATTAATGAATTTTAAGAAAAAAGAAATCTTTCTATGAACAATAAAGATGATTGTGTGAATGTAATAATATACCGCATAAAAATTTACATATAAACTTGTGAAATTATTAGCACACATTCGTGACTAACTTTTACGATCTTTACGATAATTGGACCGCTTCTGGTTAATTTCTAAATGGGCGTAACAATGATCTCTATATATATATTTTAAAGAAATTTCATTCAAGAGTTTCACTTCGCGAAAAGTCAATGTTCCTTTCTTTTTACGATCCTATGAAGCTTGGCATTGTCACTCAAACGTAAAATAATACCATAAATAAAGTGAAACCTTGAAATAGAAACTAAGTTATTCTTTTTATGCGGAAAACATCAAAACTTTTGGAAATTTTTTTTTTTTTTTTAATTACAGTGAAAATTCAACAATAGTTCGTTACTTCACATTTTTTTATTGCCTATTATGAAATTCTTTTGTCCATTAAAAATAAAATCTAAAAGCATTGTTTCGAGATCTGCATTTACAATTTAAGGTCATTGTGTAAAAAAAGGAAAAATTATTCTAAAAAGTAAATTTAAATAATTATTAATTAAATTATTGATAATGATAAATTTTCATTTTTGTGAATTATTTATAGATGTTCCAGTTAAAGTTATTTGCTGATCACACATTGCTTTGAAATTCATTATGTCATTGTCACAGATTTATCTATTCATAAATGCATAATTATAATCCGGTTGGAAACTTCATTTCTAAAATGTTGTCCTTTATGTAAATCATCAGTTTAACAAACTTTCGTGGAATTGTCTAAAACGATTTTGCGAAACGATAAATTTTCATTTAAGAAAATGTTTAATTTTTGCGAAAAATGTATTTTATTACATTCAAACAAACGATATTTTACACTAAATTGGACTATTACTTATATTAAAGCATTCAGCTTCTGAAATACGCACCATTTCTACTAATAATGAAACTTTATTGGATAGATAAACATATATATATATATAAATTTATATTGTGAAAACAAAACTGTTATCAAGAAAATATAGATTTCTTAATATGAATTTACGGCGATAGCAAATTTGCCAATTACGTTATCGCAATCGAAAATTACATAATTACTTTGTATCTAAATTGCATAAGTCCCATAAATTGGAAAAAAATATAACACCTGTAAAGTTGTAATTTATCACACAATGTTATTGAATTAAATGTGCGAATTGTTTTGTTGATGTCAAAATAAGAGGATTTTTTTTCTCTTTTTTTTTTAATTCATTCAATTCATTATCAACTTTCTGGTAATTGAAATTTGAAAAAATTGTATAAGTTAAATGTCTGGATTATCTTATTTTTAATTTGATTTCTTTTAAATTTCAGTTAACAAAATTTATGCGATGCACATCAAAAAATTCTTTATCACTCTTCCAATTAAGTGGCAAACGAGAAATATTGCCTTTTTATTAAATTAACTGTTGGAAAAAATCCGAAATTAAAAATTCTAAATTTTTTAATGAAATTAAAATAAATAGAAATAAGTATTTTATATCTTACATTCGAATATATAAATTGATTGTCCATTTTTTTTCTAGTTATGGCACGGAAGCAAATATAATAGAAATTTTCTAATGATATGATGTAATCATTGGAACAATATGAATGACAATATATGAAATATATTATTCTCAAATTGGATAAACACTGTTAAAACAATGAAAAAAAAAGGGAAATCGCCACAAGAGAAACAGTTGACTAACGGTTCGATCGGAAACAAGTCCCTGGTTTTGCTATGCGCTAAACAGTCAGTAAAAGCCGGTTTTATCCTTTTCAAGGTTTCAAAATATACTAGAAAACATTTTGTTCCATTTTTAATTGAACATTGTTTATAAATAACGCAAATTAAAATATACACGCCTTTTAGACAAACAATCAGAAGAAACAGAAATAGAAAATTTTTTCTTTAAACACAATATTGAAATACATCCAGAACAAAAAATGGTGATAAATAGAAAACATTTTTTGTCTGTCTGAATATATAAATTTTTTCCAAGCGATATTTCTCGTTTTGCTTTTTGAGTGGGGAAGAAAAAAATGTCCGATGTGGCGTCTTGTAAAAAATGAGAGCGTTTTGACAGACATGAAACTTTCTATAATATTCTGAAACTAAAAATTGTACAAGAATGCCTTTACAGGAAGAGAACAAAATGAGATACCACTTTATAAATAAAAATAGGTACCACACTTTCTTTATAAACTTCCTAAAAAAGATAAAAAAAAAAGGAGGAAAAAAATTATTCCTATCACGCAACACAAAAATGAGAGCACGCGATTGCAGATATATTCTTCGTAATCGTGATTATGATTGAGTTATACTATTTTTTTGCACTTTCAAAATATATTTTTGAAGCATCCTTGTGTAAAGAAACTGACAGTATCCTTACACGATATTTACTTTCACTTTATATTACTTACAACATGCGTGTGTAAAAAAAATAAGGAATTCTAGTCGATTATTGTTAATTTGAAACAATTATCACCATGTTCATGCAACATTTAACACTTTTAATTGCTGCATTTAAAATTGTATAACAAATTTTTTTTTTCATTTTTCATACAGGGGCTGAGTGCAATTTTTACTTTTCAAATAGTAAATAAACCATTTAATATCATTTAATTTCTCAAAAGAGGAGAAAAGTAATAAATTAACAAAAAATAGTAAGAGGAGAAAAATTTACTTAAATAATAAAATAAAGAAATGGTAAATATTGAGGAAAATTTCGTAAATGAGTAAATAATTAAATAGAATATTTTTGAAATTCGGGAGTAGTTGAAAAAAAAATGTTTGATAAAATTTGCGGTTGTTTTTGGAAATTTGACAAAATAAAGTAGGGGTCAAAATTTGGCCTAATGCTGACAGAATGTTGGCACTTTTTTTTTTTTTGTTTTTTTTTTTAGTGATGTATACCGACCATTTACACGTCTGTCTTAACGAGGTTCACTACTACTTAAAGCCTGACTAATAAATCCTCTCGCATAATGTTTCAAGGAAAGTATCACGCATGCAGTCATGACACTTGTCTCTTATTCTGCCTTGTAAAAAAAGGACGCTATAAAATTTATTCACGCTCGTATAAACAGAAAAAAAATCAATTACTTTTTTTCGTTCAATTTTATCATTTTTGTACTTTTCCGAGTATTTAACATTAACAAAATTTTATTAATATCCTTTAATCGAAAAATTAATTTTTGCATTTTCACTATAGCAATTTGCGTGTCAAATCAATTAAAGGATTATTTATGCAAAAAAACAAAAACAATTCCCTATTTTAATTAGTTGTATTCAATTTTTTATACGGCTGGTATTATAATTTTGTTTTAAAAAAATAATAATGGATAAATGAATAAATAAATGAATTAATTAATTAGTAAGTAATTTAATCGTTAAACGTTTTTTCAGGTATCGATGAAACGGTGAAGTTGGTTCAAGCTTCTGGTGGAACTTGTTACGGGTATCTCTGTGACCTCTGTGATCGTGAAGACGTTTACAAAAAAGCGTCAATCCTCAGAAAAGAAGTTGGAAGAGTAAGTTTTGAAAAATGAGGATTTAGAAATTTATGTCAAATTCTCGATATAACAATTAAGAATTTTTTCTTTTTCTCTTTTACATTAGTTCCTATAATTTTTCACTTGGTTGATTTTTATGCTTCGCGTAATTATAAAAACTTGACCTGAATTAAATCAGCATTTTTAAATAAGCAATTTGCGGGATGAGTACACTTGTTATACATACTGACAAAAAAAAACAAAAAAAAAAATAAAAAGAAAAAATCGGTTAAATTGAGAGAAAAAAACATACATACAGTAGAAATTAATTCATTTGCTAGAAGCACTTTTAATTAAAAGAATTAATAATATTTTCCTAGTAGTGAAGTCTGTCAGAAAGGTATTTGAAAGGAGAGTAATTTACTATAGTTTTATTTTTAAGTGATATAAGAAATTATTTATATAATTAATCATTAAATATTTCTTTATGTAATTAAAAGTGTAAAGAATAATTTATATATTTTTATTTTACTATTCATAGACTATTTTTAATTTATTTTTATATTTTATATAATTAATAATGAATTGAAATTTTGATTATTCAAAAACTCGGTGACAATTAAATAAGTGATTATTTTAAATAATTTATTGATTAACTGGACTTTAGGCGTAAAAATAGTAGATTATTAAAACCACTTTCTTCCAAAAAGGTGTGTATCAGGTGCCTATTAAAGCGTTCTTTAAAAAAAAACTAGAAGAGCTGTCAATTTGATGACCGAATTTCGGCCAGTGAAGCCAGTTTTTTTTTTTTTTTTT